>CM038708.1:8626517-8636517 GCA_021613375.1 Megaleporinus macrocephalus
TTGCAAGATTTTGAGGCTAACTTCTGTACTCGGCCACTAGAGTCACCATGAATGAACCTAAAACAGTCCAGCACAAAGATTCCCCCTCTTTAAAAACTGAGCTGACATCAGCATGCCTTCCAAGGACGTCCACAAGCAGTCACAGGCCATACTGGACCCTTACTAGGACTGCAACGTGTGACCTTCATAGCTCAGACCACCTTCATAAAGCGCCGGTTAACCTGTGCATGCACTGCGGTATTACCCCCCCTCTCAAAAAGAGGCTAGCGGGCCTGGTAGACGGAGCAAAGCACTGATCACTGAGTCTATATACATATACTAATCATACATACAATACAAAGTAACATGAATATGTTATTGTGAGAGAAGTAGATCAGATCTTGATCCAGTTTGAAGAACAAAGTTAGGTTCCAGATTTCTCCTGGACGCCCCAGACATTGTATGAATGTGTTCAGTTTCCTTCAGCAGCAAATCTTGATTTAGCTTAATGAAGTACTGAGCAGTCAAAGCAGGTATTAGATGAGAACTGTAAATAATACTGGGTTGTTTATAGAAGGAGAAGCTTGGAAAGGGTTAAATAAACACACTGACGTATGTAAAAGCACTATTTACTGTAATAATACTGTATAAATATTTAATAAAATGAGTAAAAATATATATTTTAAATATTATAATGTCCCCAAGTGCCTCAAACTTTTGCACACAGCTCTGTATATGGGGTTAATGAATGAATGTCATGTAAATATATGGTGACTGTCGTGATGAAACCTCCTGTATCTCCGGAATAGCTACTTTACAGGAGACTGAAAGTTTGAATGGAAGTTAATAGAACTTGAATTTTTTGTTGAAAGCGATGACGAAGAATGGAGGTCCGTTTTAAAACCAGTGACCTGAATATCTGTATGTCAGCGTAGGGGTGTAAGAAAATATTAAAAAATATCAAAAATCAGGATATTATGTTTGGTGATACTGTATCGATTATCAAAAACCACAGATTCCTGGCAGACAGTGAATCATTGTGTGTTGTGTTTAAACCTCTGACCACTAGATGTCAGTGTTGTAATCCATTTTCAGATCCACTCCAACATTAACAAGCAGCACAAGGACGCAATACTATTATAAGCATTGGAAACCTGTTCATACAGTGGTGTGTTTTAATAGTAGGATCTGAAAAATCACAGTATATTACGATACGTATTGTATCACCAGGTTCTTGTCGATACGCAGCCCTACTAGAAACCACTTTGGATGTTCAAGTATCTGCGTTTAAGCTGCAGACAGTCAGCTTTCACGCCGAGGCAGTTTCCCCTCTCCAGCCGCTGAACTGCGTATGAATCACAGCTCCTTTGTACGGACGCACAGAGAGAACGAATAATGAGTCAGCGTGATGGATAGACTGGCATCAGTACGTCGGAGGAAGGAAATAAAATCAACTGCTGCTCATAAAAGAGAGTGAAACCGCAAACACGAAGACAGCAAGGCAGGATGGAGGCCGTCCCTGTGATGAGAAGAGGAAGAGAGGCGATGAGGGGGTGAGGAGAGAGAGGGAGGTACGGGGAAGAGAAGCCTGGTTTCAGTTCCCGGCGTCCCGTCTCCTTCTGCCTTTACAGATCTACAGATACGGAGGTCAGCAGTGCTGGAGTCCTGCTCTCCTCTGCTTAGTGTGGCTCTGCAGGAGGCGGAGAGGCATCACGGTGGGCTCCGAGTAGAGACTGATTGATATATCAGGGGGCAGACAGTGTTTTCTGGGATTGTTAATCTGTAATGGCAGTGATGTAATCATTTTTCATTGAGAGTCCTGATTGAAGAGGGGTTGAGCTCCGTCACAGTGCTACAGTAATGATTTTTGCTGTTGCGTGAGGGAATGTGAGAATGTAGAGCTGCTAACCGTTCGGTCCCGCTCCCACCCACAGTCCCATATGGCTGGTTTCCATCTGCGTCAGCCAGGACTCCAATTGGCTGCCATTTGTTAGTCTTGCCTTCAGTCAGCTTTAGGATACTGTCCACATCTTCATATATATATATATATATATATATACACTGTCCACTGTATCAGCTCCACTGACCATACAGGAGCTACACTTACAGACTGTAGTTCATCTGATTCTCTCTATACTTTATTACTCTGTTCTTTAATGATCAGGACCCCCACAGGACCTCCACAGAGCAGGTACCCTAGGCAGGTGGGTCATTCTCAGCACTGACATGGTGGTGGAGTGTCATGACAGTCGTTCACCAACCAAAACTATCCAGACAGCAGTGTCCTGTCTTTACATCTACAAGGTGGACCACCGAGGTACAAGATGCCAGGATGTGGTTTTAATGATACTGATGTATATGCTTCCCATATAAGTGGTTTTAAATAGTGGGCTTGAGTGTCTTTGGCTGGCTGTCAGAATTTTTAGCCCCCTAAAATTGGCATTGGTCGAAACATTTCATATAGTTTAGGCTCTAGTGTGGTGTTAACTGTAACTGTAATTATCTGTGATTGTGCTATATATTATATATATATATATATATATATATATATATATATAAAATATTATATATATATATATATATATATATATATAGGCAGCATAGTGTTGTTGTGGTTAGCACGGTGGTGTAGAGGCTTGGACTGGCAACTTGTCCATGGTGTACCCTGCCTTTGCCCAAGGACGCTGGGATCGGCTTCAGCCCCGCCGTGACACTTTACAGAGGGATAAAGCGGAAAATGGGTGTGTATATATATATATATATATATATATATCGTTGCTGTCCAAAGAAAGAAACAAGTGTCTAGAAAATAGTGACTTTACAGGAGAAAACAAAAACCTTCTTTACTTTACATTTATAATGTGAGTCACTGGAACAAGAAACCTCCTAACCTACTTTGGAGCATTTCTATTGGTCCAGCTCTGTTCAACCCCCAGCATCAACATTCAGTCCAGTCCAGATCGTAGTGGAAGATCTTCTCTTCTTCTTAAAGCTGAGGAGCTGAGGTATGTGATAGAGTACAGGTTTAGATTGAGTACTTGCTGTGTCCAGTGAGCTCTGAGTGAGGTATGTAACGAGGGGACCATGGAGGGGTTAGAGGAGTATCAGACAGGAGGTGTTGTCCGAGTAGAGTGAGGTCAGCGTGACAGCCCTCAGTGCTCCAGGCTGCAGTGTCACAAGCCACTGTCTTCCTGACCCGAGTTTCTGTGTCCTTTCTGTCCCCAGACAGACGGACACTGTCACCGCGAGTGCTGAGCAGCTCCAGGGCTGCTGTTGCTCCTCCAGCCTTCTGGAGCAGGGTTCGATATTAACAGCAGAAACTCTCAGATATTAATATTAATAAACATTGTCATCTCTGAAATGATGATGGACAGAAACTGGAGATTCTTGTGTTTCGCTGATGTCCTTTTAGCCGATACAGAGACTGACTGTCTGATCTGACTAGCTTATTAGACCTGATATTCTTACATTCCAAAAGTTATTTACTGAAAGTGAACTACAGCAGAGACGGAGACTCGCTCTGCTCAGCCGCGCTGCTCCTCATCTTCTTCTTCTGAAACGTTCAGGAAGAAGAACAGCACGGATTGTGCTCAGCTAGTCTTTCCCTTCATTACCACTAAATACCTCACAGAGATACACTGGAGCAGCCACGTTACACAACTACACAACTACGCAACCACACAACTACGCAACCACACAACTACGCAACCACACAGTCACGCAACCACACAGTCACACAACCACACAGTCACACAACCACACAACCACACAATCACGCAACCACAGTCACGCAACCACACAGTCACACAACCACACAACCACACAATCACGCAACCACAGTCACGCAACCACACAGTCACACAACCACACAACCACACAATCACGCAACCACAGTCACGCAACCACACAGTCACACAACCACACAACCACACAGTCACGCAACCACAGTCACGCAACCACACAGTCACGCAACCACACAGTCACGCAACCACACAACTACGCAACCACACAACTACGCAACCACACAATCACACAGTCACGCAATCACACAACTACGCAACCACACAGTCACGCAATCACACAACTACGCAATCACACAACCACACAATCACGCAACCACAGTCACGCAACCACACAGTCACACAACTACGCAACCACA
Source organism: Megaleporinus macrocephalus (assembly GCA_021613375.1). NCBI lineage: Eukaryota > Metazoa > Chordata > Actinopteri > Characiformes > Anostomidae > Megaleporinus > Megaleporinus macrocephalus. The sequence goes on from CM038708.1 coordinate 8,630,656, forward strand.
CAGTCACGCAACCACAGTCACGCAACCACACAGTCACGCAACCACACAGTCACGCAACCACACAGTCACGCAACCACACAATCACGCAACCACACAACTACGCAACCACACAGTCACGCAACCACACAGTCACGCAACCACACAACTACGCAACCACACAGTCACGCAACCACACAATCACGCAACCACACAACTACGCAACAACACAACTACGCAACCACACAGTCACGCAACCACACAGTCACGCAACCACACAGTCACGCAACCACACAATCACGCAACCACACAGTCACGCAACCACACAGTCACGCAACCACACAGTCACACAACCACACAGTCACACAACCACACAACTACGCAACCACACAACTACGCAACCACACAATCACACAGTCACGCAATCACACAACTACACAACTACGCAATCACACAACTACGCAACCACACAGTCACGCAACCACACAGTCACACAACCACACAATCACGCAATCACACAACTACGCAACCACACAACTACGCAACCACACAATCACACAGTCACGCAATCACACAACTACGCAACCACACAGTCACGCAATCACACAACTACACAACTACGCAATCACACAACTACACAACCACACAGTCACGCAACCACAGTCACGCAACCACACAGTCACGCAACCACACAACTACGCAACCACACAGTCACGCAACCACACAATCACGCAACCACACAACTACGCAACCACACAACTACGCAACCACACAGTCACGCAACCACACAGTCACGCAACCACACAGTCACACAACCACACAACCACACAATCACGCAACCACAGTCACGCAACCACACAGTCACGCAACCACACAACTACGCAACCACACAGTCACGCAACCACACAATCACGCAACCACACAACTACGCAACCACACAGTCACGCAACCACACAGTCACGCAACCACACAGTCACGCAACCACACAGTCACACAACCACACAACCACACAATCACGCAACCACAGTCACGCAACCACACAGTCACACAACTACGCAACCACACAGTCACGCAACCACACAGTCACGCAACCACACAGTCACGCAACCACACAGTCACGCAACCACACAACTACGCAACCACACAACTACGCAACCACACAGTCACGCAACCACACAGTCACGCAACCACACAGTCACGCAACCACACAACTACGCAACCACACAGTCACGCAACCACACAATCACGCAACCACACAACTACGCAACCACACAACTACGCAACCACACAGTCACGCAACCACACAGTCACGCAACCACACAATCACGCAACCACACAACTACGCAACCACACAGTCACGCAACCACACAGTCACGCAACCACACAGTCACACAACCACACAGTCACACAACCACACAATCACGCAATCACACAACTACGCAACCACACAACTACGCAACCACACAATCACACAGTCACGCAATCACACAACTACACAACTACGCAATCACACAACTACGCAACCACACAGTCACGCAACCACAGTCACGCAACCACACAGTCACACAACCACACAATCACGCAATCACACAACTACGCAACCACACAACTACGCAACCACACAATCACACAGTCACGCAATCACACAACTACGCAACCACACAGTCACGCAATCACACAACTACACAACTACGCAATCACACAACTACGCAACCACACAGTCACGCAACCACAGTCACGCAACCACACAGTCACGCAACCACACAACTACGCAACCACACAGTCACGCAACCACACAATCACGCAACCACACAACTACGCAACCACACAGTCACGCAACCACACAGTCACGCAACCACACAGTCACGCAACCACACAGTCACTCAACCACACAATCACGCAATCACACAACTACGCAACCACACAACTACGCAACCACACAATCACACAGTCACGCAATCACACAACTATGCAACCACACAGTCACGCAATCACACAACTACGCAACCACACAACTACGCAACCACACAGTCACACAACCACGCAATCACACAGTCACACAACCACACAATCATGCAACCACACAACCACACAACCACGCAATCACACAATCACGCAACCACACAACCAGGCAATCACACAACCACGCAACCACACAATCACACAACCACACAACCATGCAACCACACAACCATGCAACCACACAACCACGCAATCACGCAACCATGCAACCACACAACCACGCAACCACACAGTCACGCAATCACACAACCACACAATCACACAACCACGCAATCACGCAACCATGCAATCACACAACCACACAATCAAACAAACACGCAACCAAACAATCACACAACCACACAATCACACAATCAAACAAACACGCAACCAAACAATCACACAACCACACAATCACACAATCAAACAAACATGCAACCACACAATCACACAACCACACAATCACACAACCACACAATCACAATCACACAATCATCACACAATCACACAACCACACAATCACAATCACACAATCATCACACAATCACACAACCACGCAATCACACAACCATACACACGTGTATATATATATATATATATATATATATATATATATATATATATATACACACTAACACAGAACACACACGTTAATACACACTAACACAGAACACACACGTTAATACACACTAACACAGAACACACACGTTAATACACACTAACACAGAACACTCATCAACGTGCCAGTCTTCTGGTAAACAAGTCCAGCTCAGGTGAGCACCGCCACTGTGTTCCCCTGCCTGCGTAACGTCTGACCCGCAGGTCAGTCTTCCTCCTCCTCATCCTCGGCCTCCGCTCGAGTTTCAGTCTGCCTGTGTGGAGCCCGAGGGATGAGAGAACCGGATCCCCACCCGGGGGGCTCCCCGCTCCCCTGCAGGCTTTTGTTCCTGCGAAACACTCGTCTAATCTCCGATCAGACTGTCACCGGCGGCGGAGCTCTGTATCCACTGCTGCAGCCTGATCTGCTGAGATTCAGATGAAGCCAAGGCCTCTGATAGCTGTGTTTGGTGATCCACTGGAACCGAAGACCTGGTAGAACTTCTGTTGTTGGTGATTTCATGGGAAACCGACGCCTGAAGGTTTTCGGTTCTGGTGATTTGAAACCAAGGCGTCTCATGGCTTTTACTTTTGGTGACTCATATGAAACCAAGCATTAATGTTTGGTGGTTCGAGGGAAGCAAAAGCCTCACGTAGCTTTATTTCTTTGGTGGTTAAGATGAAAACAACATCTCACAGCTTGATTTTTGGGGGATGTAGGTCAGTGGTGCCCAACTTCTGGTCCTGCAGGCACCTTATTAGGGTTTTCCTGCAGAACACACGCACTTCAGCTCAGCAAGGACTCCTTAATTAGCGGGATGGTTGGATCAGACGTGTTGGGAGCAGGAAGCAGGGCTGGGAACCACTGATTTAGAGGAACCGAATGTCTCTCATAGCTTTCATTCCTGCTGATTCAGATATTACGACCTCGTATGGCTTTAATATCTGCTGAGTCTGAACCGCAGAGCCCACAGCTCTCACTTTGGCTGATTTCAAGATCTGGTCCGGCGTCTTAATTCCAATCAGTTGGTGAGATTTCTTAGAAAGGCGTTTAACCTGCAGCTCTCTGTACTGTTTAATATCTGATATCTTTATAATCAATTATAATCAGACACTGCAGAGTTTATTAATGAATAATGTTGGTTTGTGTTTGCATGTTGAACGGAGCAGCTCTGAAGGGGTTCGGTACAGTGGGGATGTAATAGTGAACACAGTGGTGCAGTGGAATGCTTTGTGATGGTCTATTCTTTGTTTCAATTAATAGATAGCAGGGTTGGAACTTGTCAGCCATTCGACTCTTTCCCTCTAATGTAAGAAAGTAGCATAAGGGCGCACAGCTAACAATAACATTAGCAGTTGAATCATCCGATATCGATTTGTATAAATCCGAGATCGATCTTTAAATTTCCAAATTAGCATATTCATTTTGGTTAGCTGAGCTGAAGTTCTAACGCAAAGACGGAAGAAACACAAGCTTGAAAGTGGGTGTGGCCAAATACGTGAATGTAAACATATACATGTTTTTAGTAATGGTAGGTAGAGTGTTCCTTGTACGTTTACCACATTAGTTCTCTGAAAATCTCTCTTTATATTTAAAAAATATATATTATTGTTACTAAAATATTCCTAAATGAATCGATATTGAATTGAATCGAATCGGAAATCGAATTGAATTGAGATCCAGGAAATTAGTGGCGATACCCAGCCATATTATATATATATATATATATATATATATATATATATATATATATATATATATATATATATATATATATATAGTATTGAATATCGGGATATTATGTTTGGTGATACAATAGACACAGTATCGATACACAGTGGCAGTGTTGCAATCAAGTTTCAGCTCCACTCCAACATTAACAAGCAGCACAAGGGTGCAGTGCTATTGTAATCATTGACAAACCTGTTCATACAGTGGTTTATTTTAATAGTAGGATTTGAAAAAATATGCAGTAAATTACTTCGCGGTATATCACGATATACTGAATCGTGACCGTCGTATTACGATACGTATTGTATCACCAGGTTCTTACCAATACACAGCCCTACATATGAACAGGTTTGTCAATGCTTACTATAGCACTGCGCCCTTGTGCTGCTTGTTATTGTTGGAGTGGAGCTGAAAATGGATTACAACACTGACATCTAGTGGTCAGAGGTTTAAACACAACACACAATGATTCACTGTCTGACAGGAATCTTTGGATGTAAACTGTTAATTAATAATCAATACTGTGTTGTTGAGAATTGATACAGTATCACTAAATATTATATCACGATATTCGATATTTAGATATTTTCTTACACCTATAACTATATGTGTGTGTTTCTTGCTTTTAACACCGAGTGGGATCCTGACTGACCTATTTGCTGAGAGCAAAGTTTATAAACAGCGTTCACAGTCAGTGCAACATACTCAGACATAAGTGTAATTGAGCTGAACTGCTTCTGTCTTATACCAAATCCTATCACAAGCGATCCTGCTGGCTTCAGTTTCATCACACGCTTCAACGCCGTCCCTCAGTTTGCTAGCATGTTAAAGCACACTGAGAAAGATTTGTCCAGGCCAAACAGGACCGGACTCTGAATGTCAGCCTTGGTCAGGCTTAAACATCAGGCCTGAGTTGGTTTCAGGTGGTTGCACTGGATTTAGCTGCTGCTGCTGTAATTTCAGTAGAACTTGACTATTAATGGAAATTGTGTTTATGGGTAATCTGGTGATGACTGACATTGTCACTACAAAGTAACAACATATATTGAGGGGCTGCAGTTGAGTTGGGTCTGATATTGAGGGGTTGCAGTTAAGTTGAGGCTGATATTGAGGGGCTGCAGTTGAGTTGGGTCTGATATTGAGGGGTTGCAGTTAAGTTGAGGCTGATATTGAGGGGCTGCAGTTAAGCTGGGTCTGATATTGAGGGGTTGTAGTTGAGTTGGGTCTGATATTGAGGGGTTGCAGTTGAGTTGAGGCTGATATTGAGGGGTTGCAGTTGAGTTGGGTCTGATATTGAGGGGCTGCAGTTGAGTTGGGTCTGATATTGAGGGGCTACAGTTGAGTTGAGGCTGATATTGAGGGGCTGCAGTTGAGTTGGGTCTGATATTGAGGGGTTGCAGTTGAGTTGAGGCTGATATTGAGGGGTTGCAGTTGAGTTGGGTCTGATATTGAGGGGCTGCAGTTGAGTTGGGTCTGATATTGAGGGGCTACAGTTGAGTTGAGGCTGATATTGAGGGGCTGCAGTTGAGTTGAGGCTGATATTGAGGGGCTACAGT
>CM038708.1:8646517-8684017 GCA_021613375.1 Megaleporinus macrocephalus
CCAGTCCGTCTCCAGGGAATCAGTAGCTGCTGATTTGGAATGTCAGGGATGAGGTTGTTGAAGACGAGGAGGCCTGAGGTCCTAACCACTACACCACCATACTAACCACTACACCACCATACTAACCACTACACCACCATACTAACCACTACACCACCATACTAACCACTACACCACCGTACTAACCACTACACCACCATACTAACCACTACACCACCATACTAACCACTACACCACCATACTAACCACTACACCACCGTACTAACCACTACACCACCATACTAACCACTACACCACCATACTAACCACTACACCACCATACTAACTACTACACCACCGTACTAACTACTACACTACCGTACTAACCACTACACCACCATACTAACCACTACACCACTATACTAACCACTACACCACCATACTAACCACTACACCACCATACTGACCACTACACCACCATACTAACCACTACACCACCATACTAACCACTACACCACCATACTAACCACTACACCACCGTACTAACCACTACACCACCGTACTAACCACTACACCACCATACTAACCACTACACCACCATACTAACCACTACACCACCATACTAACCACTACACCACCTTACTAACCACTACACCACCATACTAACCACTACACCACCATACTGACCACTACACCACCGTACTAACCACTACACCACCGTACTAACCACTACACCACCGTACTGACCACTACACCACCATACTAACCACTACACCACCATACTAACCACTACACCACCGTACTAACTACTACACTACCGTACTAACCACTACACCACCGTACTAACCACTACACCACCATACTAACCACTACACCACCATACTAACTACTACACCACCGTACTAACTACTACACTACCGTACTAACCACTACACCACCGTACTAACCACTACACCACCATACTAACCACTACACCACCGTACTGACCACTACACCACCGTACTAACAACTACACCACCATACTAACCACTACACCACCGTACTGACCTCTACAGAGCATGCTTACAGCCCGTAACTAACATTAACATGAATTTGATTTCTAATGTAAAAGGTGGTCCTCACTCATTAAGAACCAGGTCCGCTGTGCTGTATGCTAGTGGTCCGCTCCTGCACCAGGGGGCACGTTGGCGGGCCGAGCCTGCAGGGTGTCAGAGAGAGACTTCCTGTTTTATAAAATACATATATCTGTGGTCTGACGAGCTGGGAGCTCCGCTCTGCTCTGCTCCGACTTTAGGGAAGGACAGTAGTTTCCTTGAAAGCAGGCGTGGGCTCTGAGAGCGAGCTGGGAAAAGAAGGAATTGAAATTTGAAACTCTACATTTTTCTGCTGATTTAGAGAAAAGCAGGGCTTGTGCTCCGCAGTCTTTCCTCCTGTCGTCTGGACAGAAGACGGATCCTGGTTTCTTCTCACCCCTCCTGTATTTCTTTTCTCTCCCTCATTCCTTTGCACTTTTTTTTAATTCTGGCTCCGTCCCATGCTCTGCCTCTCTCCATCTCCCTCTCTCTCTCCTGCTGAAAACCAGGTCACAGATGACTGAGAGAGAGAGAGAGAGAGAGAGAGAGAGAGTGAGAGTGAGTGTGTGTAAGAGAGAGAGGAAGAGAGTGAGGGAGTGTGTGAAAGAGAGAGAGAGAGGGAGAGAGTGAGGGCGAGTGAGTGAGGAAGTAAAGGAGAAGGGGTTAGTGAGGGGGAGAGTGAGTTTAGAATAGAGAGTGTGTTGGAGAGAGGGTGGGGGAGAGTGAGGAAGTAAGGGAGAGTGACTGAGGGAGTAACGGAGAGTGAGAAAGAGAGTGAGAGCGAGAGTAAGGGAGGGAGTGAGGGAGAGTGAATGGGAGTGAGGTGAGAATAAGAGATAATGAGGGAGGGAGTGAGAGTAAAGGCAGGAGTGAGGGAGAGTAAATGGGAGTCAGGGAGAATAAGAGATAATAAGGGAGGGAGTGAGAGAGTAAGAGTGGGAGTGAGGGAGAGTAAATGGGAGTGAGGGAGAATAAGAGATAATGAGGGAGGGAGTGAGAGAGAGTAAGGGTAAGAGTGAGGGAGAGTGAATGGGAGTGAGTGAGAATAAGAGATAATGAGGGAGGGAGTGAAGGAGAGTAAGGGTGGGAGTGAGAGAGAGTAAGGGTAAGAGTGAGGGAGAGTGAATGGGAGTAAGTGAGAATAAGAGATAATGAGGGAGGGAATGAGAGAGAGTAAGGGTGGGAATGAGGGAGAGTGAATGGGAGTGAGGGAGAATAAGAGATAATGAGGGAGGGAGTGAAGGAGAGTAAGGGTGGGAGTGAGAGAGAGTAAGGGTAAGAGTGAGGGAGAGTGAATGGGAGTGAGTAAGAATAAGAGATAATGAGGGAGGGAGTGAGACAGAGTAAGGGTGGGAGTGAGGGAGAATGAATGGGAGAGAGTGAGAATAAGAGATAATGAGGGAGGGAGTGAGGGAGAGTGAATGGGAGTGAGTGAGAATAAGAGATAGGGAGGGAGTGAGAGAGAGTAAGGGTGGGAGTGAGGGAGCGTGAATGGGAGTGAGTGAGAATAAGAGATAATGAGGGAGTGAAGGAGAGTAAATGAGAGTGAGGGATACTAAGAGATAGTGAGAGAGAGAGTAGGGAGGGGGAGAGTGAGTGTGTGTGTGAGGAAGAGTGACTGATTAATTAAGGGAGAGTGAGAGAGAGAGTAGAGAGGGGGAGAGTGAGTGTGTGAGGGAGAGTGAGTGTAGAAAAGTGAATGAGGGAGGGAGAGCGAGTAAGTGTGTGTGTGAGGAAGAGTGACTGATGGATTAAGAGAGAGTGAGAGAGTAGAGTGGGGGAGAGTGAGTGTGTGTGTGTGTGAGGAAGAGTGACTGATGGATTAAGAGAGAGTGAGAGAGTAGAGTGGGGGAGAGTGAGTGTGGAAAAGTGAATGAGAGAGAGTGAGAGTGCGTGTGAGGGAGAATGAGAGGGATGGTTAGATCTTTTACTTCTCCTTGTCTGGTCCTGTATGGAGGTCTACTGTAGGCCACCTCCACTAGCCCCCCGGTGGGACTCTGGTGGTCCCCACTGTTCTGACAGACACTTGAAGCTTGTGAAGGTTAAGCTGTGTTAGATCTTCTGTGCTGAGGTTTCAGTGAGGAGTCGAGACGTGAAGCCTCGTTAGACTACGTGGCATGTTCTCAGTGAGAGACGTATCTAGAACGTTCTAGTACAGAACCTGTCCTCCACTCATTATGAACCAGGTCTGCTGTTCCGTACGCTCGTGGTTAGTCTGACGTGATCGTTGAGCTCCTGCTCAGTGGGAGCGCTGGCTTGGCTCGGAAGTCCAGTGAACCTGATCAGGCTGTTAAATAAGAGTGAGCTGAAGAGTGTCCTCTCGGTGTGATCCTGCTACGGCCCTGCTCTCCACTCAAACAAGGATCATCCAGCACACTTCCACGCTGGTGCCCAGCTCTCTGCGACCTCTAGTGGCGTCCAGCTGAACTGCAGGTGAGCTGCTAAAGTGGGCCGTTCACGTGGAGCAGATCCTGATGTAGACCATCCAGTGAAACAACAGACTGTCCATATGGTATTCGGTATTATTATTATTATTATTATTAATAATAATAATAATAATAATAATAATGAAGTTATCCTGTTTTTTAATGCTACAATGAAAAGCATCCAGTTCTTCCAGACAAGAACCTGGCGATACGATACGTATCGTGATACAGCGCTCACGGTTTAATATATCGTGATATACCGCGATACTTCAAGTAATCTGTGTATCGATACTGTGTTGTTGAGAATCAATACAGTGTAACCAAACATAATATCCCGATATTCCGTATTTCGATATTTTCTTACTCCACCATCCATGAAGCTGGTTGCATTTTCTGCTTCTCGTGATCCTCGAAATGTCCCCCAATCCCTACGTCCCTGATCACAAAGTTCCCGTTCCCAAAGTTCTCGTTCCTAACGTCCCCGCCCCCAACATCCCTCTTCCCTTAGTTCCCAAATCCTAAAGTTCTCATGTCAACACTCCCAAAGTTCTCCTTCCCAACATCCCCACTCCCAACATCCCCACTCCCAACGTCCCCGAACCCAACGTCCCTGATCCCAAAATTTCCGTTCAAAAAAATTCTTGTTCCTAACGTCCCCGCCCCCAACATCCCTCTTCCCTTAGTTCCCAAATCCTAAAGTTCTCCTTCCCAACATCCCCACTCCCAACATCCCCACTCCCAACGTCCCTGATCCCAAAATTTCCGTTCAAAAAAATTCTTGTTCCTAACGTCCCCGCCCCCAACATCCCTCTTCCCTTAGTTCCCAAATCCTAAAGTTCTCCTTCCCAACATCCCCACTCCCAACGTCCCCGAACCCAACGTCCCTGATCCCAAAATTTCCGTTTCCAAAGTTCCAGATCCCAATGTCCCCCAATCCAAAGTCCCTGATCACAAAGTTCCCGTTCCCAAAGTTCTCATTTCCAACCTCCCTGATCCCAGAGTTCCCAATCCCAACGCCCCTGCTCACAATGTCCTTGATCCCAAAATTTCCGTTCCCAAAGTTCCAGATCCCAACGCCCCTGCTCACAACGTCCTTGATCCCAAAGTTCTTGTTCCTAACGTCCCCGCCCCCAACATTCCCTAGGTTGCCAAATCCCAAAGTTCTCCTTCCCGACATCCCCAATCCCAACACCCCCGATCTTACACATACTGCTCTCTGTGTGCAGCTGCTGTGGAGTTTAGTGTGTATCTGACGAGCTGTTCTGATCTCAGATCAGCTGTGCAGGTGTGTTAGAGCTCACTGATGCAGTATTGATGGAGAACAGGTGGCAGATCCCGTCTCCGAGTGTTATGAAGGAGCTCCGAGGAGTCCAGAAGAAGAGTTATTTATATGCAGACTCACGCCTGAACACCTGGACACACGAGTGTGTGTGTGCTGGGAGAGGTTCTGTGGGCGTGCGAGTGTGCTGGGAGAGGTTCTGTGGGCGTGCGAGTGTGCTGGGAGAGGTTCTGTGGGCGTGCGAGTGTGCTGGGAGAGGTTCTGTGGGCGCGCGAGTGTGCTGGGAGAGGTTCTGTGGGCGCGCGAGTGTGCTGGGAGAGGTTCTGTGGGCGCGCGAGTGTGCTGGGAGAGGTTCTGTGGGCGTGCGAGTGTGCTGGGAGAGGTTTTGTGGGCGTGCAAGTGTGCTGGGAGAGGTTCTGTGGGCGTGCGAGTGTGCTGGGAGAGGTTTTGTGGGCGTGCGAGTGTGCTGGGAGAGGTTCTGTGGGCGTGTGTGTGTGCTGGGAGAGGTTCTGTGGGCGTGCGAGTGTGCTGGGAGAGTGTGCTGGGAGAGGTTCTGTGGGCGTGCGAGTGTGCTGGGAGAGGTTTTGTGGGCGTGCGAGTGTGCTGGGAGAGGTTCTGTGGGCGTGCGAGTGTGCTGGGAGAGGTTCTGTGGGCGTGCGAGTGTGCTGGGAGAGGTTCTGTGGACGTGCGAGTGTGCTGAGAGAGGTTCTGTGGGCGTGCGAGTGTGCTGAGAGAGGTTCTGTGGGCGCGCGAGTGTGCTGGGAGAGGTTCTGTGGGCGTGCGAGTGTGTGTGTGCTGGGAGAGGTTCTGTGGGCGTGCGAGTGTGCTGGGAGAGGTTCTGTGGGCGTGCGAGTGTGCTGGGAGAGGTTCTGTGGGCGTGCGAGTGTGTATGTGCTGGGAGAGGTTCTGTGGGCGTGCGAGTGTGCTGGGAGAGGTTCTGTGGGCGTGCGAGTGTGCTGGGAGAGGTTCTGTGGGCGTGTGTGTGTGCTGGGAGAGGTTCTGTGGGCGTGCGAGTGTGCTGGGAGAGGTTCTGTGGGCGTGCGAGTGTGCTGGGAGAGGTTCTGTGGGCGTGTGAGTGTGCTGGGAGAGGTTCTGTGGGCGTGCGAGTGTGCTGGGAGAGGTTCTGTGGGCGTGCGAGTGTGCTGGGAGAGGTTCTGTGGGCGTGCGAGTGTGCTGGGAGAGGTTTTGTGGGCGTGCGAGTGTGCTGGGAGAGGTTCTGTGGGCGTGTGTGTGTGCTGGGAGAGGTTCTGTGGGCGTGCGAGTGTGCTGGGAGAGGTTCCGTGAGCGTGCGAGTGTGCTGGGAGAGGTTCTGTGAGCGTGCGAGTGTGCTGGGAGAGGTTCTGTGGGCGTGCGAGTGTGCTGGGAGAGGTTCTGTGGGCGTGCGAGTGTGCTGGGAGAGGTTCTGTGGGCGTGCGAGTGTGTGTGTGCTGGGAGAGGTTCTGTGGGCGTGCGAGTGTGAGTGTGCTGGGAGAGGTTCTGTGGGCGTGCGAGTGTGCTGGGAGAGGTTCTGTGGGCGTGCGAGTGTGCTGGGAGAGGTTCTGTGGGCGTGCGAGTGTGCTGGGAGAGGTTCTGTGGGCGTGCGAGTGTGCTGGGAGAGGTTCTGTGGGCGTGCGAGTGTGCTGGAAGAGGTTCTGTGGCCGTGCGAGTGTGCTGGGAGAGGTTCTGTGAGCGTGCGAGTGTGCTGGGAGAGGTTCTGTGAGCGTGCGAGTGTGCTGGGAGAGGTTCTGTGGGCGTGCGAGTGTGCTGGGAGAGGTTCTGTGGGCGTGCGAGTGTGCTGGGAGAGGTTCTGTGGGCGTGCGAGTGTGCTGGGAGAGGTTCTGTGGGCGTGCGAGTGTGTGTGTGCTGGGAGAGGTTCTGTGGGCGTGCGAGTGTGTGTGTGCTGGGAGAGGTTCTGTGGGCGTGCGAGTGTGCTGGGAGAGGTTCTGTGGGCGTGCGAGTGTGCTGGGAGAGGTTCTGTGGGCGTGCGAGTGTGCTGGGAGAGGTTTTGTGGGCGTGCGAGTGTGCTGGGAGAGGTTCTGTGGGCGTGCGAGTGTGCTGGGAGAGGTTCTGTGGGCGTGCGAGTGTGCTGGGAGAGGTTCTGTGGGCGTGTGTGTGTGCTGGGAGAGGTTCTGTGGGCGTGCGAGTGTGCTGGGAGAGGTTCTGTGGGCGTGCGAGTGTGCTGGGAGAGGTTCTGTGGGCGTGCGAGTGTGCTGGGAGAGGTTCTGTGGGCGTGCGAGTGTGCTGGGAGAGGTTCTGTGGGCGTGCGAGTGTGCTGGGAGAGGTTCTGTGGGCGTGCGAGTGTGCTGGGAGAGGTTCTGTGGGCGTGCGAGTGTGCTGGGAGAGGTTTTGTGGGCGTGCGAGTGTGCTGGGAGAGGTTCTGTGGGCGTGTGTGTGTGCTGGGAGAGGTTCTGTGGGCGTGCGAGTGTGCTGGGAGAGTGTGCTGGGAGAGGTTCTGTGGGCGTGCGAGTGTGCTGGGAGAGGTTCTGTGGGCGTGCGAGTGTGCTGGGAGAGGTTCTGTGGGCGTGCGAGTGTGCTGGGAGAGGTTCTGTGGGCGTGCGAGTGTGCTGGGAGAGGTTCTCTGGGTGTGCGAGTGTGTCTGAAGCAACAGGTAGCGTGTGAGCGAGTGCCAGCTCTGCGTGCCAGAGCGTCAGTTTGACATTCATCAGACAATTAATTACGGCAGCATCGCGCCTGCTGATAGGATGACCGCCCTGCGCCATGGAAACGGAGCGACAGATTGAAGGACGGGGGGGATGAAGGAGGGAGGAGAGTGCTGGACGCCGTCCTGGAGGTGTCACAGAGAGGCTGGCAGCTGAAATCCTCTTCACTGTGAGGCGCCATTCAGAGCAGATCCACATACGCTTTAGGAGTAGATCTTCATTCACTGCTGAGAAGCTACGGGGACCAGCAGAGTCACAGCAGAACACATACTGATACTGAACTGGATTAGTCTGTTATTATATTATATTATATTATATTATATTATATTATATTATTTTATATCATATTACATTATATTATTTTATATTATATTATATTGTATATTATATTATATTATATTATATTATATTATATTATATTATATTATTTTATATCATATTACATTATATTATTTTATATTATATTATTTTGTATATTATATTATATTATATTATATTATATTATATTATATTATTTTATATCATATTACATTATATTATTTTATATTATATTATATTGTATATTATATTATATTATATTATATTATATTATATTATATTATATTATATTATTTTATATTATATTATTTTATATTATATTATATTATTTTATATTATTTTATATTATTTCAAAGAGGTTTCTATGTAGAATACAGTTATCAGACTTCATGTTTTCTGTCTTTGGTTCTTTTTCATGCAGATATTTTAAATTAATGAACTATTTCTTTAATAGAGACTCACACGTAAGCCCACTGACAGGAGTGCTCACACGTAAGCCCACTGACAGGAGTGCTCTCAAAATGGTGCTATTGTTTTGTTCTATATTCGGTGTGTGTGTGTGGGGGGGGGGGGGGGGATTACACCCCACAATCTCTGTGGGGTGTATATTTACAGAATTGGTCTGTATTGAATTGTATTGTATTGTCGTGTATATATATATATTGTCGTGTATCTCCATCCATTATATTCCGCTAGTTGAGGTCATGGGATCCAATCCCAGCATCATTCATATGCTCTGAAGGCGGGGTACACCATGGACAGTTCACCAGCTCATCACATGGTCAATACACACTCACACCCACACCTACACGGGCAGTTTAGAGTGAGTGATGGGAATCCAACCTGGATCGTCTTGCTGTAAGGAGACAGTGTGTGTATATATGTGTGTGTGTTTTTGTTTCGGTGTGTATATATATAAGGCTGTGTATTGGCAAAAACCTGGCGATACAATATGTAATGTGATACAGCGGTCACAGTTCAATACATCGTCATATATTGCAATAGTCCTATTATTAAAACACACCGCTGTATGAACAGGTTTGTATATGCTTACAATAGCTTTGCGCCCTTGTGCTGCTTGTTAATGTTGGACTGGAGCTGAAAATGGATTACAACACTGCCATCTAGTGGTCAGAGGTTTAAACACAACACACAATGATTCACTGTCTGCCAGGAATCTGTGTATTAATACTGTGTTTTTGAGAATAGATACAGTATCACTGTCTGTGTGTGTGTGTATATATATATATATATATGCAATACAACAAGTATCTCCAAAACATGGAGACCAAAAACATTCTTAACTTTCAGTGTAAGTTAATGTAAAGAGTTTTTATTGTAATGAATTTTGGAGCATTTCTATTGGTCCAGTCATCATGAATCTTTCACAGGATGTAAAGATCAGCTGCAGTGTTCTAATCTTATAGCATCATAATACAAATCCACTGTCATGGAGATACATATTTTCTTTAGCACAGTGATGATGGTAAAATAGTAATAAACCTGCGGGACTATATTGCCTCACAGTACCCTGCGTGTATCCCTCCACCATGACTGGGTTTTAAAAATTGCGTTTTAGGACAAATTCTTATCTCTGAACTGCAGAAAACCGTTTCTCAGGCTTCTTATTACATTTCACATAATATCTTCTTCTGCGGGAGCTTGTAGAGCTGGACGTCCGGTTCCATTCACCACCACTGTGAAGCGTTCTGATATATATATATATATATATATATATATATATATATATATATATATATATATATATATATATATATATATATATATATATATATATATGTGTAATGTGGATGTCTGTAAAATGGTCTTAAATCTGATCATAAAAATTATATTTTCTTTTGGGACGTTTTTGCTTTATAACACCCTCCATGTACCGTTTCACCATAATTAGATTTTTAGAAATACATTTTAGGCCAAAAGCTCATATAACAGTATGGCAGACATCAGTAATGTATTCTAAAGCATTTCATTCAATAACTTTCAGTGAGGGACGTCTGGTTCCATTCACCACCACAGAGACCAACTCAGACTCGGTAGCTTTTATACTTTTAATAATTATATTATAATTATGTTATAATTTTAATTAGATTAAATAATAAATAATAATAATTACATTAAAATAAGCTCATTAAGCAGTGTCAGGCATGAGTAATGTATTCTAAACATTTCATATAATAACTTCTGTAATGATGTAATAACATTATGATGGAATACATTTATATATAATGCTGATGGCAAAATAGTCATAAATCAGAATTTAAAAAATGTTCTTTGTGAAGATTTGTCTCATAATTACTAATTATTCTAATTTGACTTAAATAATAATTAATAATAGTAATAATTAGATTTTTAGAAATACACTTTAGGCCAAAACCTTAAACAACAAGTGTGTCAGACATCAGTAACGTATTCTAAAGTCTAGAGATTTCATGTCATAACAGTTTTTATGATGTAATAAGTTTATATATAATGCTGATTTTGGTAAAATTGTCATATAACTGGTTTTAAAAATAATATTTTGAGACAATTTTGCCTCAAAACAATTACTAGTAATTATAATTAGATTTAAATTATAAAAATGATAATAATAATAATAATATTAATTTAGAAATGCATTTCAGCTCATACAACAACATTTCAGACATGAGTATTGTATTATAAACTTTTTTATAATGTTGTAATTACATTACGTTGTTATGTAATAATGATGATGGTAAAATAGTCATAAATCTGATTAAATTATAATGCTTTTTCTCTGGCGACAACTAAATAATAAATATGAATTAGATTTTTTGAAATACACTGTAGGCCAAAGGCTCAAACAACAGTATGTCACACATCAGTAATGTATTCTAAAGTCTAGACATTTCATGTAATAACTGTGTAAAAACTTTTATAAAGTTGTAATAACCTTATGTTGTAATACGTTAATATGTAATGCTGATTATGGTAAAATTGTCATACATCTGATTAAAAAAATACATTATCTTTGGGACGGTTTTGCCTCATAACAATAATTATAATTTACATTTAAATAATAATTAAGAATAGTAATTAGCTGTTTAGAAATACATTTTAGGCCAAAAGCTCAAAGAACTGTGTGTCAGAAATGAGTAATGTATTCTAATAAGTTTTATAATAGTGTTGTAATAACATTATGATGTGATAAATCATTTTCTCTCATTATTACTAATAATTAGGATTAGATTTAATTAATAATAATAAATATATATCTAATTTTTTGAAATACACTTTAGGCCAAAAGCTCAAACAGTGTGTCAGACATCAGCACTTTCTATTCTAAAGTCTAAAATTTGTGTAATAACTGTGTAATAACTCTTGTAATAATTAGGGCTGTGTATTGGCAAGAACCTGGTGATACAATACATATTGTGATGCAGTGGTTAAGATTTAATATATATATATATATATATATATACTGCAAGCAAAGTGATATACTATGATTTTTCAAATCCTACTATTGAAACACACCACTATATGAACAGGTTTAATAATGCTTTCAATAGCATTGCGTCCTTGTGCTGCTTGTTAATGTTGGAGTGGAGCTGAAAATGGATTACAGCACTGCCATCTAGTGGTCAGAGGTTTAATCACAACACTCAGTGATTCACTGTCTGCCAGGAATCTGTGTATGGATACTGTGTTTTTGAGAATCGATACAGTATCACTAAACATAATATCCCAATATTCAATATTTCAATATATTCTTACACCAAGTTTGTATGTAATGCTGATGATGGTAAAGTAATCAGTGTTTGAATTATTTACTGTAATAACTTTCTGTGAGGGAGCTTTTAAAGGTGGACGTCTGGTTCCATTCACCTCCACTGTGAACAGTCCTGAGTAAGTTTATATGATAACTATATGATTATATATGTGATCATGGGGGTACGTTATATGTCCGTATGGTCCAGTGCACTGTGGTGGTCTGTAGTGGTGGGGCGCTGGTGTGTGTGTGTGTGCTCCTGCTGGAGAACATCTGTAACACTTCCTAAAGAGGACGCTTAGTGGATTAACTGCAGACTAATTGAAGATTAAGCTCCTCGCAAAGTGTGAAAGTGCCGTTTCCACGGAGACCAGAAACCCCCTCCCCCGCACGCTCTCTCACACACACGCAGGCAGAGACGAGCAGGCCCTCATCTCCCGTCCAGAAAGCCCCTCGCCCCCACCACCACCACCACCCTGTTCTCTGTGATCTGCTCTGGTGCTTCAGAATGAGGCTGGTACAGCGTGAGCTCCTGAAGTGCTACAGCAGGTTCATCACCATCACACCACACTGTTTACTGTGACCCCCGCAATCCGTGGCACTCTGAAGTGGGGGGGGGCGGGCGAGCGAGGAGGGGAACGCTGAGAGAACCTGGGGTATGATTATAGACAGAGAGAGAGAGAGAGAGAGATGAATGCAGAGATGGACGTCCTGGTGTTTTTCCGTTAGTCGTGGTTCTACGAGTGGGCGAGACGCTCAGCTGATTTTGTTGTTGTGGTGGTCCGTCACTGACCGACAGTCAGTTTCTGTACTTAAAGAGCCCGTCCAGTTTAAACACAGAGCGTTTTAGCATTTCACCATCTTTACATCTATGTTTGTGTAATCTGTCATGGTTGTGATGTCACAATGTCTGTAACAGTTTCTAAACTTTAAACAGGTGTATGAATAAAGAAATGAAGGGATGAAAGAACAGTGTTGGTGATGATAAAGGAATGAAGGGATGAAGGAACAGTGTTGGTGATGATAAAGGAATGGAGGGATGAAGGAACAGTGTTGGTGATGATAAAGGAATGAAGGGATGAAGGAACAGTGTTGGTGATGATAAAGGGATGAAGGAACAGTGTTGGTGATGATAAGGGAATGGAGGGATGAAGGAACAGTGTTGGTGATGATAAAGGAATGAAGGGATGAAGGAACAGTGTTGGTGATGATAAAGGAATGAAGGGATGAAGGAACAGTGTTGGTGGTGATAAAGGAATGAAGGAACAGTGTGGGTGATGATAAAGGAATGAAGGGATGAAGGAACAGTGTTGGTGGTGATAAAGGAATGAATGGATGATGGAACAGTGTTGGTGATGATAAAGGAATGAAGGGATGAAGGAACAGTGTTGGTCATGTTAAAGGAATGAAGAGGTGAAGGAACAGTCTTGGTGATGATAAAAGAATGAAGGGATGAAGGAACAGTGTTGGTGATGATAAAGGAATAAAAGGATGAAGGAACAGTGTTGGTGATGATAAAGGAATGAAGGGATGAAGGAACAGTGTTGGTGATGATAAAGGAATGAAGGGATGAAGGAACAGTGTTGGTGATGATAAAGGGATGAAGGAATAGTGTTGGTGATGATAAAGGAATGAAGGGATGAAGGAACAGTGTTGGTGGTGATAAAGGGATGAAGGAACAGTGTTGGTGATGATAAAGAAATGGAGGGATGAAGGAACAGTGTTGGTGATGATAAAGGGATGAAGGAACAGTGTTGGTGATGATAAAGGAATGAAGGAACAGTGTTGGTGATGATAAAGGAATGGAGGGATGAAGGAACAGTGTTGGTGGTGATAAAGGAATGGAGGGATGAAGGAACAGTGTTGGTGATGATAAAGGAATGAAGGGATGAAGGAACAGTGTTGGTGATGATAAAGGGATGAAGGAATAGTGTTGGTGATGATAAAGGAATGAAGGGATGAAGGAACAGTGTTGGTGGTGATAAAGGGATGAAGGAACAGTGTTGGTGACGATAAAGAAATGGAGGGATGAAAGAACAGTGTTGGTGATGATAAAGGGATGAAGGAACAGTGTTGGTGATGATAAAGGAATGAAGGAACAGTGTTGGTGATGATAAAGGAATGGAGGGATGAAGGAACAGTGTTGGTGGTGATAAAGGAATGAAGGAACAGTGTTGGTGATGATAAAGGAATGAAGGAACAGTGTTGGTGATGATAAAGGAATGTAGGGATGAAGGAACAGTGTTGGTGATGATAAAGGAATGAAGGAATGAAGGAACAGTGTTGGTGATGATAAAGGAATGAAGGAACAGTGTTGGTGATGATAAAGGGATGAAGGAACAGTGTTGGTGATGATAAAGGAATGAAGGAACAGTGTTGGTGATGATAAAGGAATGGAGGGATGAAGGAACAGTGTTGGTGATGATAAAGGAATGAAGGGATGAAGGAACAGTGTTGGTGATGATAAAGGGATGAAGGAACAGTGTTGGTGATGATAAGGGAATGGAGGGATGAAGGAACAGTGTTGGTGATGATAAAGGAATGAAGGGATGAAGGAACAGTGTTGGTGATGATAAAGGAATGAAGGGATGAAGGAACAGTGTTGGTGGTGATAAAGGAATGAAGGAACAGTGTTGGTGATGATAAAGGAATGAAGGGATGAAGGAACAGTGTTGGTGGTGATAAAGGAATGAATGGATGATGGAACAGTGTTGGTGATGATAAAGGAATGAAGGGATGAAGGAACAGTGTTGGTCATGTTAAAGGAATGAAGAGGTGAAGGAACAGTCTTGGTGATGATAAAAGAATGAAGGGATGAAGGAACAGTGTTGGTGATGATAAAGGAATAAAGGGATGAAGGAACAGTGTTGGTGATGATAAAGGAATGAAGGGTTGAAGGAACAGTGTTGGTGGTGATAAAGGAATGAAGGAACAGTGTTGGTGATGATAAAGGAATGAATGGATGATGGAACAGTGTGGGTGATGATAAAGGAATGAAGGGATGAAGGAACAGTGTTGGTGATGATAAAGGGATGAATGGATGATGGAACAGTGTTGGTGATGATAAAGGAATGAAGGGATGAAGGAACAGTGTTGGTGATGATAAAGGAATGAAGGGTTGAAGGAACAGTGTTGGTGGTGATAAAGGAATGAAGGAACAGTGTTGGTGATGATAAAGGGATGAAGGGATGAAGGAACAGTGTTGGTGATGATAAAGGAATGAAGGGTTGAAGGAACAGTGTTGGTGGTGATAAAGGAATGAAGGAACAGTGTTGGTGATGATAAAGGAATGAATGGATGATGGAACAGTGTGGGTGATGATAAAGGAATGAAGGGATGAAGGAACAGTGTTGGTGATGATAAAGGGATGAATGGATGATGGAACAGTGTTGGTGATGATAAAGGAATGAAGGGTTGAAGGAACAGTGTTGGTGGTGATAAAGGAATGAAGGGTTGAAGGAACAGTGTTGGTGGTGATAAAGGAATGAAGGAACAGTGTTGGTGATGATAAAGGAATGAATGGATGATGGAACAGTGTGGGTGATGATAAAGGAATGAATGGATGAAGGAACAGTGTGGGTGATGATAAAGGAATGAAGGGATGAAGGAACAGTGTTGGTGATGATAAAGGGATGAAGGGATGATGGAACAGTGTTGGTGATGATAAAGGGATGAAGGGATGAAGGAACAGTGTTGGTGATGATAAAGGAATGAAGGGATGAAGGAACAGTGTTGGTGGTGATAAAGGAATGAAGGAACAGTGTTGGTGATGATAAAGGAATGAATGGATGATGGAACAGTGTGGGTGATGATAAAGGAATGAATGGATGATGGAACAGTGTGGGTGATGATAAAGGAATGAAGGGATGAAGGAACAGTGTTGGTGATGATAAAGGGATGAAGGGATGATGGAACAGTGTTGGTGATGATAAAGGAATGAAGGGATGAAGGAACAGTGTTGGTGATGATGAAGGGATGAAGGAACAGTGTTGGTGATGATAAAGGAATGAAGGGATGAAGGAACAGTGTTGGTGATGATAAAGGAATGAAGGGATGAAGGAACAGTGTTGGTGATGATGAAGGAATGAATGGATGATGGAACAGTGTGGGTGATGATAAAGGAATGAAGGGATGAAGGAACAGTGTTGGTGATGATAAAGGAATGAAGGGATGATGGAACAGTGTTGGTGATGATAAAGGAATGAAGGGATGAAGGAACAGTGTTGGTGATGATGAAGGGATGAAGGAACAGTGTTGGTGATGATAAAGGAATGAAGGGATGAAGGAACAGTGTTGGTGATGATAAAGGAATGAAGGGATGAAGGAACAGTGTTGGTGATGATGAAGGGATGATAATTTTAGTATTAATATTATTAATTGTTAATTAATTAATAATTAGTTTTAATTATCAGCTTAGCACATCTGCCTGAAAGTAGCATTGAGCACTTGCTAAAATGCAATGCTTATTAATGATTAATGAATAATTAATGAATAATTAGTTTTAATCATCATCTTAGCATGTCTGCCTGAACATAACATTACACACAATGCTTTCATTATTAATTAATTAATAATTATTATTAATTAGCAACCCAACAAGTCTGCATGAATTTAACATTATGCACTTGCTAAAACACAATGCTTTCATTATTAACTCATTAATAATTATTAATTATCAGCCTAGCACGTCTGCCTGAGGGAAATATTATGCACTTGCTAAAACACAATGTTTTTGTTATTAGTTTATTAATAATAATTTGTATTAATTAGCAACATTAGGCACTTGCTAAAGCACTATGACTTTATTGTTAATTAATAATAATTAGTATTAATTAGCAACATTAGGCACTTGCTTAAACACAAAGCTTTTGTTATTAGTTAATTAATAATAATTAGTATTAACTAGCAACACTAGACACTTGCTTAAACACAAAGCTTTTGTTATTAGTTAATTAATAATAATTAGTATTAATTGGCAACACTAGACACTTGTTAAAACACAAAGCTTTTATTATTAGTTAATTAATAATAATTAGTATTAATTAGCAGCATTAGGCACTTGCTCATACAAGTGTAAAGTGTACAAGTTATTATTAATTAACAATGATTATTACTTATTATTAGTATTTATTAGTATATATTACTTTGTACTACTTATCAGCCTAGCATCTGCCTGAATGCACTTGCACTTGCTCATGCACTTGCTTAAACACCTGGCTTTCATTATTAATTAATAATAATTAGTATTAATAATCCACCTACAGGGTCTACCTGAACGGAACATTACACACTTGCTAAAAAACAATGTTTTTATTAGTAATTGATTAATATTTTATAATTAATAAGTTAATTAATAAGTTCCAGAGTCACTGCAGTTGAATTCCGACCTTCAGATCAACAGGTCAGTTTTTACCCTCCTAGCGTGCATCATACTGACCCCGTCCCCCAATAAAGCCCCTCTGTCTGCGTGAAGGTGGTCCCGGCTGCATCCCCCTGCAGCACCATCTTCTGCAGGTCTCCTAAAAAAGCGAGGGAGGAGAGAAGGAGAAGAGAAGGAGGAGAGTTTTGCCACTGTGTTGTGAGTATGTGGGTCAGGACTCTGTGGTACGCTGGAGGAGCGTGTGAGGAGTGTGAGAGGAGTGTGAGGAGTGTGAGGAGTGTGAGGAGTGTGTGTAGCCCAGTTTGCAGGGGGCCGCAGAGGGACTCGGTAATGAGCTGCTGTTCGGGGACCTGGCCCTGTTCTCTCAGGGTGACCAGCCCCGCTGCACGTTACACCCACGACACGCCGCCGCCAGACTGCACGCTCAGCTCAGCTCCCGGTGAAGCCACTGAATCCACTCACTACCTGTACAGCTTCCGTTCTCTCCAGGAGACTCACTTTCAGTACGTACTGAATCCACTCACTACCTGTACAGCTTCTGTTCTCTCCAGGAGATTCACTTTCAGTAGTACTGAATCCACTCACTACCTGTACAGCTTCTGTTCTCTCCAGGAGACTCACTTTCAGTAGTACTGAATCCACTCACTACCTGTACAGCTTCCATTCTCTCCAGGAGACTCACTTTCAGTACGTACTGAATCCACTCACTACCTGTACAGCTTCCGTTCTCTCCAGGAGATTCACTTTCAGTAGTACTGAATCCACTCACTACCTGTACAGCTTCCGTTCTCTCCAGGAGACTCACTTTCAGTAGTACTGAATCCACTCACTACCTGTACAGCTTCCATTCTCTCCAGGAGACTCACTTTCAGTACGTACTGAATCCACTCACTACCTGCACAGCTTCCGTTCTCTCCAGGAGACTCACTTTCAGTACCTACTGAATCCACTCACTACCTGTACAGCTTCCATTCTCTCCAGGAGACTCACTTTCAGTACGTACCGAATCCACTCACTACCTGTACAGCTTCCGTTCTCTCCAGGAGACTCACTTTCAGTAGTACTGAATCCACTCACTACCTGTACACCTTCTGTTCTCTCCAGGAGACTCACTTTCAGTACATACTGAATCCACTCACTACCTGTACAGCTTCCATTCTCTCCAGGAGACTCACTTTCAGTAGTACTGAATCCACTCACTACCTGTACAGCTTCCATTCTCTCCAGGAGACTCACTTTCAGTACCTACTGAATCCACTCACTACCTGTACAGCTTCCGTTCTCTCCAGGAGACTCACTTTCAGTAGTACTGAATCCACTCACTACCTGTACAGCTTCCATTCTCTCCAGGAGACTCACTTTCAGTACGTACTGAATCCACTCACTACCTGCACAGCTTCCGTTCTCTCCAGGAGACTCACTTTCAGTACATACTGAATCCACTCACTACCTGTACAGCTTCCATTCTCTCCAGGAGACTCACTTTCAGTACGTACCGAATCCACTCACTACCTGTACAGCTTCCGTTCTCTCCAGGAGACTCACTTTCAGTAGTACTGAATCCACTCACTACCTGTACACCTTCTGTTCTCTCCAGGAGACTCACTTTCAGTACATACTGAATCCACTCACTACCTGTACAGCTTCCATTCTCTCCAGGAGACTCACTTTCAGTAGTACTGAATCCACTCACTACCTGTACAGCTTCCATTCTCTCCAGGAGACTCACTTTCAGTACCTACTGAATCCACTCACTACCTGTACAGCTTCCGTTCTCTCCAGGAGACTCACTTTCAGTAGTACTGAATCCACTCACTACCTGTACAGCTTCCGTTCTCTCCAGGAGACTCACTTTCAGTACCTACTGAATCCACTCACTACCTGTACAGCTTCTGTTCTCTCCAGGAGACTCACTTTCAGTACCTACTGAATCCACTCACTACCTGTACAGCTTCCGTTCTCTCCAGGAGACTCACTTTCAGTACCTACTGAATCCACTCACTACCTGTACAGCTTCCGTTCTCTCCAGGAGACTCACTTTCAGTACGTACTGAATCCACTCACTACCTGTACAGCTTCCGTTCTCTCCAGGAGACTCACTTTCAGTACCTACTGAATCCACTCACTACCTGTACAGCTTCCGTTCTCTCCAGGAGACTCACTTTCAGTACGTACTGAATCCACTCACTATCTGTACAGCTTCCGTTCTCTCCAGGAGACTCACTTTCAGTACCTACTGAATCCACTCACTACCTGTACAGCTTCCGTTCTCTCCAGGAGACTCACTTTCAGTACGTACTGAATCCACTCACTACCTGTACAGCTTCCGTTCTCTCCAGGAGACTCACTTTCAGTCTAAGAAATCAGTCACTCCTGATGGTCACTCCTGGGGGCTCGTTCACACTTGGCTCTAATACTGATTCTGGGCTCGTTTGGTTGAGGGGCTCGTTATCACTGGTTTGCTTTCAGATACAAGTATTCCGTCTGAACTGTGGATTGATTGGACAAAAAAGCTGTGTGTGTGTGTGTGTGTGTGTGTGTGTGTGTGTGTGTGTGTGTGTGTGTGTATATATATATATACATACACACACACACACACACACACACACACACACACACAAGTTTTTAGTTTTAGTTCACTACCAGTTAGTTTAGAACTGTTCCAAAACTTTTGACTGGTAGTATGTGTGTATGTATATATATATATATATTTTAGGGGTGTACGAAAATATTGAAATTTCATGTTTCGTGATACACAGATTCCTGGCAGACAGTGAATCATTGTGTGTTGTGTTTAAACCTCTGACCACTAGATGGCAGTGTTGTAAACCATTTTCAGCTCCACTCCAACATTAACAAGCAGCACAAGGGTGCAATGCCATTGTAAGCATTGATAAACCTGTTCATATAGTGGTGTGTTTCATATTTATAAATATGAAATATAAATATATATATTTGTGTGTGTGTGTTAGATATTTAGATATTTATTAATTGCCCCCAATATTTTTTGGGATCGGTGAAGCAGTTCTGTGGGAAAAGCATCTCAGGTTGGTCCTCATGAAGCTGCTTGTGACCTTAAGGTAAAGGTGGGCTTCTATAAAAAATGTGGAATTAAATGTGTGATATGGTTTGGGGGGGCTCTTCCCGAGGATGGAGCTGTCCAGGGAAACTGGTCTTCCTGTACAAGAGGAGAGGAAGGAAACCGTCTAGTATGATGGAAACACACCCAATACACCCACCACACTACACACTGTTACACACTCCCCCCTCACCCCCCCTCACTACTCCCCCCACACAAAGCACTGTATAATACACACACATTATACAGAGAGAGGACGTGCAGAGGTCCGTCTGTGTGTGCAGGTGAAGATGTGCTATATTGAAGTACTAGGAAGTGCAGAGTGAGTATGTGGTGTGGACTGTCTATGGAGATCATGATGATGATGATGATGATGATGATTCAGGTAGGGGGTCTAATGATTGGCCCACTGAGCAATGCTCCAGTACTACTAGCTGTTCAGCAGCCCAATGGCCTGAGACAAAAGGCTGTCTCGGAACCGGCTGGACTTTATAAGGACAGGAGAACAGCCAGTGGTATTTGAGTATCAGCCAAGGGGTCAGTCACTACACCTCCTACTTCAATTATCATCATCTCCATCATCATCATCTCCATCATCATCATCTCCATCATCATCATCTCCATGGACAATCCACACCACATCCACACCTCAATACAGACTCACTCTGTAGTTCACTGGTACTTTAATCCAGTAGTTAGTGACTGTAGTTCTTAGTAGTAGTTCTTATCGTGGTTCGTTGCTAGTGTTATGTAATGTTATGTATTATTTATCAATTTCTTTGAATGATTTATGCTAATTTTAGCAGATTTCTAGTTACTTTAACAAGATTTCTCCACAAATTGTATATATATGTATATATATATATATATATATATATATATATATATATATATATATATATATATATATATATATATATATATATATATATATATATATATAGATAGATAGATAGATAGATATAAATTAATATAATGTATAATATGTGTGTTAGGGTGCAGTTCTTATCATGGTTTGTTGCTAGTGATAGTCATCATATCATGAGTTTGACTCTTCACTCTGATGAAGGAGTTTGGATCTCTTAGGGCGTGTCTGAAATCACACCCGCATGATCGTCCAATAGCTGATACCGATAGAGGGCGGGGCTATATGCCACAGCAGGGCTACAAGTAGTTATTAACGCAAGTAAGTCATGAAACATGGTCTAAACTGGTTTATTACCATTTCTGACGAGCTCATGTGAAACAGCTTAATATTTTTAACTAAATTAACAGTAAATAAACAAAGAAAATCAAACAAATATCCCCAAATACTACAATCATTACATTTAGACCTTAATTTAAAAAAGATAATTAAATAAATACAGTAAAAACTGCAGTCATTAAACTCAGACTCTGTTATTTTAAACTAAATCTGTAATCATTAAATGTGGAATATTGAATTACTGCTGCTGTTCTGTTTGTACCGGTCAGATCTGGTCTGTAGGTGTTCTGGGTTGTTTGTTTTGTGTTAGCTGTGTGTGCTAGCTCTGCTGTTTACTGATACTCACTGTATTCAGTGTGTGCAGTGCTGTATCGGATTAGTGGAGTTAAATATCTTTGTTAAATATCTGGGTTCCCCAACGAGACACACTGATTTGACTAATTTTACAGAACGTCCTGGATGAGTCTACCAGACTTTTCTATCACATGCCGTGAACTCACAAACTGTTCTCACCGCTTTAGTCAGTCTATGGAAAATTAAAGGGTATGTTTTTCCACCTAGTGGTTAAAATAGGAATTGCAGGGACCGGGCGGGATGGGGGTTTATGGAGGGCTCCTCTTTCTGGATGAAACTCTAGCTGGAAATACAGAAACTAGTCTGCATTGTTTAACGCCATCGATCGGCTCTCGGGATCGGCTAAATTGGAGAAATATTGGCTGATCACACATTTTGATTAGAAATCGGCCGGTACCGATACATAGCCGATCGATCCCTCCGTCTCTGCTGTACAGTTCACTACATTCTTACCCACAATGCACCGTAAAACTAGTGGACCACCGATATACACTTCTCACAGGTTGACGCCCCATAATGCATAGCGGTTTCTTTAGAAAGCTCTCTCTCACTGCTCCCCCTATCTAGTGTTCTACTCAGAGCAGCCTATGTAGTGAACAGGGAGCGAGTGAACGAGTGGACCGTTTCAGACACGCCCCCGGGGTCGTTCCCATATAACTTAATAAGTCACTCGTTTCTGATGAACTCTGGCGGACCCCGTCCTGCCGGCCCATCTCCACTCCTCCGTTCTGCACCGTCACACTCTGAAGCCGGTGGGCGCGAATGGAGTCCATTTCCCATGTGCGTATAAACAGGACGCCCCTGTGCACGTGCGCCCCACCCTCTAGCCCCCACCTCTCTGGGCGGGCTGTGATGCGGCGGACGCTGGACAGAGCTCTGCTGACAGCTATTGTTTTGCTTTCCTTCTTCACATTGTTCCTTTTTTAAACCGTCCTGTTTGAGCAGCAGATACGATCTTGTGGGTGGGCCGTCGCTGCCGTGCGCGGAAGGGCAGGGTGTGGGTGTGTGTGTGTGTGTGTGTGTGTGTGTGTGTGTGTGTGTGTGTGTGTGTGTGTGTGTGTGTGTGTGACCTTGCGTTTGCTATATTTGTCTGAGAACTCTTGTGTTTACACTCGGACGAGCGCCGGCCACGGCCCGCGGAAGAGTCTGAGCTGCAGAGATTGCCTGTTTGGGGGGTTTCTGCAGCTCGGACTGTATGTTCTTTATTACGGACGACCAGAGACCACCTGGAGCTAGTCTGACTTCTCCAGACACAACTCAACCGTCTCGGATCGCAACACAACCAGTGGTGTTATGTTGAGATAGTGGTATCATCTCAGGATAAGATGCATAACTCAATTTAATAAGGACTGAAAATGAACTCTCTGGACTTTAGTAGTTTATTAAGGAGTTTGTTAAGGTTTTTTTTAAGATTAATCAGATCTACCAGTTATTTATCTGTATATTCCTGGATTAATTCACTTGTTTTGTTTATTTTTTGAATAATATGCCACATTTTTGACATCTAATCAAGTTGTGTACTGTTGTTTTAATAGTTTAATGCATACAAACTGTTTAAAAAGGCCAAATAATACAATTTAAAGAAATTTATTTTAAATTAAATTTATTTTTATTTATTGCCATCATGAAAATGACAACACTATCATAGATTCGAGAAGAATGTCAGTTGTTATGTATTTTTTTTTTTTTAATGATTTATGCTAATTTTAGCAGATTTCTAGTTACAATATCAGTATCGGTGCAACACTAATATATAGTGTAGGTATGTAATAGGTATATAATGTATACAGCTGGATATATATATATATATATATATATATATATATATATATATATATATATATATATATATATATATATATATATATATATATCCAGCTGTATACATTATATACCTATTACATACCTACACTATATATTAGTGTTGCACCAATACTGATATTGTATTGGTATCGGCGCTGATACTGGCACTTACACACAGTATCGGTGTCTGCAATAGAGAGCCATGAAGCTTATTGACTAAATGGCTGCATGTGTTTCTGCATTGTGGCAATTTTTATTTTTTCATAGCTCAAACTTTTTAATGTGCAGTAACTCAACCAGTAAATGGTTCTTTCAATGTTATTATATCTCATTCAGAATAAAACATAAAAAATACAACATATAAAAAGTGGAACACTATAAATATCAGGATTTATAGCCATATATCGAGCATTTAAGTCAGAGTTGGTATCGGTATCAGTACTCGGTATCGGCAGATACCTGAAAAGCTGGTATCGGTAAGGAAAAAGTGGTATCGGTGCATCCTTAGTATATATATATAAATCAGTTGCCCCCAATATAATTAGAGCTCAGTGGATCAGTTCTGTTGGAAAAGCATCTAATGTTGGTTCAACGTTGGTCCTCATGAAGCTGCTTGTGAGAATGTTCAGGAGTTTGTGCAGCTAAGCCTAAGGTAAAGGTGGGCTTCTATGAAAGTATGTGTGTTAGGGTTTAAGGGGGCTCGTCCCGAGGTGGGAGCTGTCCAGGGAAACTGGTCTTTCCTGTACAAGAGGAGAGGAAGGAAACCGTCCTCCTTATATTTATATACACTCACTGTCCACTGTATCAGCTCCACTGATCCTACAGGAGCTCCACTTACAGACTGTAGTTCATCTGATTCTCTGTATACTTTATTACTCTGTTCTTTAATGATCAGGACCCCCACAGGACCACCACAGAGCAGATACTATTAGGGAGGTGGATCATTCTCAGCACTGCATTGACACTAACATGGTGGTGGTGTGTTAGTAGAGTGCGTTGTGCTGGTGTGAATGGATCAGACACAGCAGTGCTGCTGCTGGAGTGTTTAAACAACTCCTCAGTGTCACTGCTGGACTGAGAATCGTCCACCAACCAAAACTATCCAGACAGCCTGTGTCCTGTAGGCGGCGTCCTGTGTCCACTGATGAAGGACTAGATGAGCTCTCTGACTTTAAATCTACAAGGTGGACCAGCAAGTAGTAGGAGTGTCTGTAGTAGTAGTAGTACCTGCTCTGTGGTGGTCCTGTGGGGGTCCTGATCATTGAAGAACAGAGTAATAAAGTATACAGAGAATCAGATGAACTACAGTCTGTAGGTGGAGCTCCTGTATGGTCAGTGGAGCTGATACAGTGGACAGTGTGTGTAGATATAAGGAGGTGGTATTAATGTTATGGCTGATTGGTTTATATTAGATATCTGAATATAGAATTCATCACTAGCACACTTTAATGACCGTCAGTGTTTTCAGTGTCAACAGCTCCACTTATAGCAGCTCAGTCCTTCTTTCTCGAGTGTTAAGCTTCACAGTCCGTCGTGTTAAACTTCACGTGTCCTGTACGTCCCGTGAAGGCGAAATGGCACACGTAGGAAAATCATCCGAGCTGAATTATCGAGCACTCCTAAGAGTGCTTCCCCAGAATTGCTGCTGCTGGTTGGCTATAGGTCACCCTCAGGGCTCTATTTTTGTCGAACCTGCGCACGTTCGCTCGGAAAAGGTGAAAGCACCTGCTGCTAGCCAGACCCTGCAAGAGAGAGCTGACAACACGTTTCCCCGTGACTCAAGGATATAAAGCAGCTTTCAGCTGTAAGAAAAGTGCCTGCTGTGCAGCCGGGGTTTATTCAAGGGTACATCTGTCTGAAACCAGGCTTCTCCTGCTGGGATCCACTGATCTACTGAGGGGTCCAAAAGTTCTGGCTGATGGTGTCGCTGGTCCCTCCAGGCACCATGTTTTTAAATGCATATTAGGAGAGCAGGGCTGTATTTAGTAGGGCTGTGTATGGGCAAGAACCTGGCGATACAGTACGTATTGTGATACAGCGCTCACGATTCAATATATCACGATACACTACTATTAAAACACACCACTATATAAACAGGTTTCCAATGCTTACAATAGCATTGCGCCCTTGTGCTGCTTGTTAATGTTGGAGTGGAGCTGATGGATTACAACTCAGAGGTTTAAACACAACACACAATGAATCACTGTCTGCTAGGAATCTGTGTATCGATACTGTGTACTGAAAATCTATACAGTATCACCAAACATAATATCCCCATATTCAATATTTTAATATTTTCTTACACCACTAATATTTAGACATTTCAAGGGGGGAAAATACCAGCAACCTGAATTTCAGTTTAACCCAGATGAATGCTCAGGTTATGCACCCTTAGTCAGGCAGGTCATATTTCAGATGAAACCAAACATTGGGTTTCTGACCTGGGATTCGAACACCAGTCTGCAGGCTTGATTGTAGGCTTGTGAGGTCTTGTACCAGATCCTATAGTCCGATCGCTGACCTGTGATCTCATTTTCTGAGATTCAAACATGGACAGAGAGGCGAATCCTTTGTTCCTGTTGATCACTGTAATAGCCAGAGTTGATCACTGTAATGATCAGAGTTGATCACTGTAATAGTCAGAGTTGATCACTGTAATGGTCAGAGTTGATCACTGTAATGATCAGAGTTGATCACTGTAATAGTCAGAGTTGATCACTGTAATGGTCAGAGTTGATCACTGTAATGGTCAGAGTTGATCACTGTAATAGTCAGAGTTGATCACTATAATAGTCAGAGTTGATCACTGTAATGATCAGAGTTGATGACTGTAATGATCAGATTTGATGACTGTATTGGTCAGATTTGATGACTGTAATGGTCAGAGTTAATCACTGTAATGGTCAGAGTTGGTCACTGTAATGGTCAGAGTTGATCGCTGTAATGGTCAGATTTGATCGCTGTAATGGTCAGATTTGATCACTGTAATGGTCAGAGTTCATCACTGTAATGGTCAGAGTTCATCGCTGTAATGGTCAGAGTTGATCGCTGTAATGGTCAGATTTGATCACTGTAATGGTCAGAGTTGGTCACTGTAATGGTCAGAGTTGATCGCTGTAATGGTCAGAGTTCATCACTGTAATGGTCAGAGTTCATCACTGTAATGGTCAGAGTTGATCACTGTAATGGTCAGAGTTGATCACTGTAATGGTCAGAGTTGGTCACTGTAATGGTCAGAGTTGATCGCTGTAATGGTCAGAGTTCATCACTGTAATGGTCAGAGTTCATCACTGTAATGGTCAGAGTTGATCACTGTAATGGTCAGAGCTGATCACTGTAATGTCAGAGCTGATCACTGTAATGGTCAGAGCTGATCACTGTAATGGTCAGATTTGATCGCTGTAATGGTCAAAGTTGATCGCTGTAATGGTCAAAGTTGATCACTGTAATGGTCAGAGTTGATCACTGTAATGGTCAGAGTTGATCGCTGTAATGGTCAAAGTTGATCACTGTAATGGTCAGAGTTGAACACTGTAATGGTCAGAGTTGAACACTGTAATGGTCAGAGTTGAACACTGTAATGGTCAGAGATGATCGCTGTAATGGTCAGATTTGATCGCTGTAATGGTCAGAGTTGATCGCTGTAATGGTCAGATTTGATCGCTGTAATGGTCAAAGTTGATCGCTGTAATGGTCAAAGTTGATCACTGTAATGGTCAGAGATGATCGCTGTAATGGTCAGAGTTGATCGCTGTAATGGTCAGATTTGATCGCTGTAATGGTCAAAGTTGATCGCTGTAATGGTCAAAGTTGATCACTGTAATGGTCTCTTACTGGACTTAGGAAATCATTCCAACTGGTACAGAACGCTCAGATCCTAACAAACACTAAACAGAGCTCATATCATCTCAAGAGCTTCACGGTCTACCTATATGTTTAGGACGGGCTGTAAAGTTCTACAGCTGGTTTTAAAGCATGCTTGACCTCCTGTTTAGTATTATATACGCTAACTTTGCTCTTGCTCTGGTTTGGTAGTTTAGTAGGTGTAATTTAGTTACTTTGTTAAAGATTTATACACTTACAGCCTTTAAAACACCAATTCAAACAAATAAACCATCAAATTAATAATTTAGTAATGTTGCTGAAGCTCACCTTGGAAGTCAGCCTTCAGGCTGTTATAGATTTCCTTTGCTGTAGTTGTTGTTATTAGATTATAAATATTAATTACAAGGTCTTCACTCTAAATTTCTAACCCGCTTGTTCATGTTTCCTGATGTAAGTCCCAGCGTGAGTAGATCAGCATCACTCAAAGTATGAAGGCGAGGAAATAAGTCTGCTATAATAAATCTAAGAGTACGAGCCATGGACTGCATTGTGTAGCATTGAACCCATCAGACACGACTGACAGTCATAATAGATGGAATCTGGTTGTGATTCATGATGCTGTCATCGGTAACCCCAAGCCCACCCCTATGCTTTTTGTTGTAGCTCTGTTTGAGAGCTTCGCCGAGCCTGGCATAAGTCTTGCTGTGACAGAAACGTGGTTTAGTGAGGTTGTTAACTTATTAACACCCATTATTGCTTTTCCTAAAGAGATTATTACTGTTAGACCATCGGGACTGCCAGCGCAGTTGGAGCTAATGAGGTGAAATCCCCCCAGACGTTTAGTATCAGCGGCGGCACCCAAGAGCGATGGAGCTCATAGGACCCAGGCTGATCCATCCATGGGGTTTGAACATCAACCTGTCTGTCGTTTGGGATCAACCTGTGCACTTACCTGTAGAATTTGCGGTATTTGGCCACTAAACTATATCGTTAGCCAAGGGCATAGGAGCGGGTTTGACATTGGGGGTGGGGTACATTTGCTAATATGAATCAAAACCCACCCTATCCCCTAAAATATTACCTATAAGCTGATTCCACTGTAGGTAAGGTTAGGGGTGGGCGATATGGCCCTACAATAATATCACGATATTTCATGGTATTTTTGTGATAACGATACTCTTGGTGATATGACAAAACATTAAATAAAATAAAATAAAAATCAAGAATACACTACTTCAACAAAATGAAAATTAAATTTTATTATTGCATATGATATGATATGGCACACCCCTAACTGAGATATTAAAAAATACAAGAATTTTCATCAGATTGTAACAGAAGTCAATGATCCAGATTGTCACGATACTAAATAATATACTCCAAATATCTCCATATATCCAGGACTGAAATAAAGTGAATGATACTGAACAGATAAAATCTGTCTCTAGTAGATATATAATAGGAAATGAGAAAAGTGTGAATTTTTCTTTTTCTAAAACAGTAAAAGTAGTACTTGGTGTGATAATTAGTGATGGGTGATATGGTATGATATTTCAGGGTATAATATCGTTCACCATATTCAAAAATGTTGGAGATATTATTGTGTACAGTACAATATGGCACACCCCTGAGTAAGGTAGTAAATCACTGTATGTATAGAGGCGTAGAGCAACATTTGTGGAATTACAGTAAATTACTAATAAATAAACAAAATACAACATTATCTATTAGATAAATCCAATTAAAGATTACTTTACAAACTAAACTAGATACTCCACATTACATGGTACTGCTGTTAGAAAACTTAAATTATACATTCAATGTCTGGATTATATACATATATTTTATTTTTTTATAACATTGTTTTTGTAATGCTGAAATGAAATAATTTAGAAATGTATGTTAAGATTTTCTGATTAGACAAGACTAACATTAATGTTAGACAGTAAGACTGTGTCCCAAACAGCACCCTCTGGAACATTACATACTGCACTACTGACAGCACTTCTAACAATGGAGTCCTTTTATTTATTCATTAATTAATTTATTTAATTTATTATATTTTATTATTTTATGTATTTAGTGTATTAGCAGTAATGTAACTTTACGTTTCAGAGTATTTTCTGACTAAAGTTAATATAAACGTTAGCTAACCCAAACCCTCCTAGACTGTTACCATAACAACACATTACACTAAAGCTGTTTTATTACAGTATATATGGTCATCGTTCCTGTTCACTGCTCTCATCACTGACCTCACGTTTAAAGCTGGAACTACTCAACGCTCCAGCGAGGCGGGAGCTCGGGTCAGTGAAGCTGCTGACTGCAGGATATTTCTGAACAGGCATCTCAACACAAGCCTAAACACAGTGAAAGACCCAGACCACCAAACAACCAGAGCCCACTGCTAACAACAAATATGAATGGCTGCCAAACAAAGCTTTTAAAATAGAAGTGTTTTAAACAGTTTCTGTGGTTTAATTTCTGGGTGAGACAAATCTACCTGTTTCTAATATTGGGTGGGACACGTCCCCCCACCCGTCCCCCCGGTTCCTACGGCAATGCCACTAGTCCTCATTCATGAGCAGGCAGAGCACACCAGGACAAGACGTCACCTGTTAACCTCCTCTTGTCTTTTGGCACCTTTTCACCGTAATCAATCCTTCGCTTACAGACTTGGTTACCGTCTACCATGGACTGTCCACAGAGCTCAGGCACGCCGGCTGCCAGGACGCTCCATTGAGAGAAGGTTGGCACCAGAATTTGCTGGGCTGGTATCAGAAGGGGGGATGTGAAGTTGAGTAGGGAGGTGTATGTTAAGTAATACAGAGCTTGGTGGGTTCACTCAGGTCTCCAACCAGACTCCAACCGACACCCTGGTGTCAAATATGGGCCCCTAGAACAGCGAACACGGAGAGCCTAGCCAGCGTTGAGTTGATTCTGCCAACCAGTAACGATATAATCGATGCTCATTCACTGATTACTCGCACTGTAGACGGTTAAAGCTTCATACATTTCATTCCAGATCATAGCAGAGCATTCCCATTGGTTGATCCATGTTGAGATATTTGGAGAACAGTTGATGTTTCTAGATGTTTTCGTGCTTTTCTGCTGTAGATAAACACCACTGTGTCCATTCCAGTGAAATATTGAGTCTAAAGCCCCGCCCTCGTGTGTCTGTCTTTCAGGGAAGCCTCACAACATCGAGAGTTCGGAGCGCGTGCAGCTGTCGGGGACGTACAACGTGCGCAAGGGCAAACTGCAGCTGCCCGTCAACCGCTGGAGCCGGCGGCAGGTCATCCTGTGTGGAACCTGCCTGATGGTGTCGTCTGTTAAAGCCAGTCACGTGGGCAAGATGCACATCCTGCCCCTCATCGGGGGAAAGGTAAGCTCACACGTTGGGAGGGGATGTGGTGGGGTTGGATGGTAGGGCAGATTGAGCAGGTCCAGGTCGGTACAGGGGTTAACAGTATGGTTCTGTGGGGTTACCATTTAGGAGATGCTTGTTTTTCTGTGGACTGATGACAATATCACGTGCAAACGTTGTCCACACAGTCTTTGAAGCTCGTCTGAGCACAAACTTGAAGACTTTTTAATGTTTTTTTTCCATACAGCATGAAAATAGTCAAGTAAATCAGCCTGTTAGTGATGTATCAATTAAATTTTGATAAATAATTAAAAGAAAAATTACATATAATGAAAAAAACTGTGCTATTAGGCGCTTATCTGAAATGCAAGTACACCTAAATTCACCCCTTTAGACCAATCAGATCAGGGTGTGAGAAAATATCTAAATATTGAATATCGGGATATTATGTTTGGTGATACTGTATAGATTCTCAAAAACACAGTATTGATACACAGATTCCTGGCAGACAGTGAATCATTGTGTGTTGTGTTTAAACCTCTGATCACTAGATGGCAGTGTTGTAATCCATTTTCAGCTCCACTCCAACATTAACAAGCAGCACAAGGGCGCAATGCTACTGTAAGCATTGGAAACCTGTTCATACAGTGGTGTGTTTTAATAGTAACATTTGAAAAATCTCAATATATCACTTTGCTTGCAATATCGTGATACATTGAATCGTGTATCACGATACGTATTGTATCGCCAATACACAGCCTTAGTGTATAGTCAAACAGAGCGGCCAATCTGAAGCTGTTGCTCTTCACTATGTAGTCTAGCCACGATTGATATAACTCATAGACAGTGTTCAGTATGAGGCTTCCTCTGTTTTGTATTGATGACATTATTTAATTTTAGAATTTAGAATTTAGACACTCAAATTAGCCACATGTGATTTTGCACACAGCGGAATTTGACCTCCGCATTTTGGGGTTAGGGCTCAAGGGCACGTCAGTCATGGCCTGGGGGATCCCGGGGATCGAACCGGCGACCTTCCGGTCACAAGACCGATCCCTATCCTTCAGGCCACGACTGCCCTGCTGTACTGTAACCAGTTTCTCTATTAAACCCACTGTTTACAAAGAAAAGGTGTCATTACCAGAATATACCCTTTAATATACACGTTATGGCCAAAAAGTATGTGAGCACCTGGCCATCACACCTATATGAGCCTTATGGACACCCCATTCGAAAACCATGGGCATCAATACAGCTCCCAGTTCCACTCTTCCCACAGATTTGTTCCAATTTAGTCAAAGGTTTGAGCCACTTGAGAAAATTATTATATATTAGAAGCTATTGTTTCCAGACAATAAGTTTTTTATTTACTCAGTAAATCACTTTATTATTAAATATTAAACAGTATTAATAGAGTAAATAGTGCTTTTACATACATCAGTATGTTTATTTAACCCTTTCCAAGCTTCTCCTTCTATAAACAACCCAGTATTATTATCAGTTCTCATCTAATACCTGCTTTGACTGCTCAGTACTTCATTAAGCTAAATCAAGATTGCTGCTGCTGAAGGAACTGAATACATTCATACAATGTCTGGGGCGTCCAGGAGAAATCTGGAACCAC
Source organism: Megaleporinus macrocephalus (assembly GCA_021613375.1). Taxonomy (NCBI): domain Eukaryota; kingdom Metazoa; phylum Chordata; class Actinopteri; order Characiformes; family Anostomidae; genus Megaleporinus; species Megaleporinus macrocephalus. Next base: position 8,678,616 of record CM038708.1, read on the forward strand.
ACTTTGTTCTTCAAACTGGATCAAGATCTGATCTACTTCTCTCACAATAACATATTCATGTTACTTTGTATTGTATGTATGATTATTTACATCTGTTTTAATCAGATCTGGTGTAAATACACTTACTGTGTGTTGTTTCCTACCTGCACGAGGTGACCTTGTTCACTCTCTCTTCTCTCTCCATGCGTCTGTAGGTAGAGGAGGTGAAGAAACACAGCCACTGTTTGGCCTTCAGCTCGGCCGGACCTCAGAGTCAGACGTACTACATCAGCTTCGACAGCTTCACTGAGCACCTCCGCTGGCACCGTCACGCAGCCAAGGTCTGTCTGTCTGTGCGTTGGTTGGGGGGGCTGTGTTTGTGGGTGGGCTGTCTGACGCAGTGCTACAACACACTGGTATCCTCATTTAAACTGAGAAAGCAGACTGAAAGGACCACATCTGAACATCTGAACCCCACGTTACCACCTTTCACCATCGTTTACAGCCCAACGCAGAACCTACGCCTGCTTCACACTACACGACTATCTGAGTGGTCAGGTCTCTTCCCTTCCCATTGCTTTTCCTCTTCCCTTCCCATTGCTTTTCCTCTTCCCTTCCCATTGCTTTTCCTCTTCCCTTCCCATTGCTTTTCCTCTTCCCTTCCCATTGCTTTTCCTCTTCCCTTCCCATTGCTTTTCCCCTTCCCTTCCCATTGCTTTTCCTCTTCCCTTCCCATTGCTTTTCCTCTTCCCTTCCCATTGCTTTTCCTCTTCCCTTCCCATTGCTTTTCCTCTTCTCTTCCCATTGCTTTTCCTCTTCCCTTCCCATTGCTTTTCCTCTTCTCTTCCCATTGCTTTTCCTCTTCCCTTCCCATTGCTTTTCCTCTTCCCTTCCCATTGCTTTTCCTCTTCCCTTCCCATTGCTTTTCCTCTTCCCTTCCCATTGCTTTTCCTCTTCCCTTCCCATTGCTTTTCCTCTTCCCTTCCCATTGCTTTTCCTCTTCCCTTCCCATTGCTTTTCCTCTTCCCTTCCCATTGCTTTTCCTCTTCTCTTCCCATTGCTTTTCCTCTTCCCTTCCCATTGCTTTTCCTCTTCTCTTCCCATTGCTTTTCCTCTTCTCTTCCCATTGCTTTTCCTCTTCTCTTCCCATTGCTTTTCCTCTTCTCTTCCCATTGCTTTTCCTCTTCCCTTCCCATTGCTTTTCCTCTTCTCTTCCCATTGCTTTTCCTCTTCCCTTCCCATTGCTTTTCCTCTTCCCTTCCCATTGCTTTTCCTCTTCTCTTCCCATTGCTTTTCCTCTTCCCTTCCCATTGCTTTTCCTCTTCTCCTCCCATTGCTTTTCCTCTTCCCTTCCCATTGCTTTTCCTCTTCCCTTCCCATTGCTTTTCCTCTTCTCTTCCCATTGCTTTTCCTCTTCTCTTCCCATTGCTTTTCCTCTTCCCTTCCCATTGCTTTTCCTCTTCCCTTCCCATTGCTTTTCCTCTTCCCTTCCCATTGCTTTTCCCATTCCCTTCCCATTGCTTTTCCTCCTACTTTCCTCTTCTCATCCCTTCGCTTTTCCTCTTCTCTTCCCATTGTTTTTCCTCCATCTTTTCCTCTTCTTATCCCTTCGCTTTTCCTCTTCTCTTCCCATTGCTTTTCCTCCATCTTTTCCTCTTCTCATCCCCTCGCTTTTCCTCCTCTCTTCTCATTGCTTTTCCTCCTTCTTTTCCTCTTCTCATCCCGTTGCTTTTCCTCCTTCTTTTCCTCTTTCCTTCCCATTGCCTTTCCTCCTTCTTTTCCTCCTCTCTTCGCATTGCTTTTCCTCCTTCTTTTCCTCTTCTCATCCCGTTGTTTTCCTCCTTCTTTTCCTTTTCTCTTCCCCATTGCTTTTTCTCTTCCCTTCCCATTCCTTTTCCTCTTCCCTTCCCCTCCCTTTTCCTCTTCTCTTCCCCTCCCTTTTCCTCTTCTCTTCCCCTCCCTTTTCCTCTTCTATTCCCCTCCCTTTTCCTCTTCTATTCCCCTCCCTTTTCCTCTTCTCTTCCCATTGCTTTTCCTCTTCCCTTCCCATTGCTTTTCCTCTTCCCTTCCCATTGCTTTTCCTCTTCCCTTCCCATTGCTTTTCCCCTTCCCTTCCCATTGCTTTTCCTCCATCTTTTCCTCTTCTTATCCCTTCGCTTTTCCTCTTCTCTTCCCATTGCTTTTCCTCCATCTTTTCCTCTTCTCATCCCCTCGCTTTTCCTCCTCTCTTCCCATTGCTTTTCCTCCTTCTTTTCCTCTTCTCATCCCGTTGCTTTTCCTCCTTCTTTTCCTCTTCCCTTCCCATTGCTTTTCCTCCTACCTTCCTCTTCTCATCCCATTGCTTTTCCTCCTTCTTTTCCTCTTCTCATCCCGTTGTTTTCCTCCTTCTTTTCCTTTTCTCTTCCCCATTGCTTTTTCTCTTCCCTTCCCATTCCTTTTCCTCTTCCCTTCCCCTCCCTTTTCCTCTTCTCTTCCCCTCCCTTTTCCTCTTCTCTTCCCCTCCCTTTTCCTCTTCTATTCCCCTCCCTTTTCCTCTTCTATTCCCCTCCCTTTTCCTCTTCTCTTCCCCTAGCTTTTCCTCTGTCTATGTGGTCAGGTCTTTGGTCAGGTCTTTGGTCAGGTCTTTGGTCAGGTCTTTGGTCAGGTCTTTGGTCAGGTCTTTGGTCAGGTCTTTGGTCAGGTCTTTGGTCAGGTCTTTGTGCTGTTCACACTACATGTACTGGTTGAGCTGTAATGGTGAGTCTTTCAGTTGTCATAGTTTTCACACTACATGACTGATCAGCAACACGGGGTCACCAATTACACGACTTGCACCCTGGAGAACCGCCCACTCATCTGGCTGCTGTCCAAAACCACGAGAACACAGAAGAACCAAACTCTGGTGAGAACTAAACACACATGAGACTAACGACACCACGTAGAACATACGCTACTTCAACATGGACGCCAACAAACCAGCAGTACAAGTTGTTACTGTGCTGATCTGCAGAGACAGAAGAAAGAAGAGAAAGGAAGGAATATGGATGAGAAGATGGATAACGGATGGGTAAAGATGGGTAGCAGTACTTTTACTCAGTTAGTCTGTGATTAGTCGGCGACCACTAGGCAACCTCCAGTCCACCTGACTGCATGTGTCTGGACTTTGGAAGGAAAACCTTCCAGGATTATTTTCATACTTCACTGGTTCTATCTGAAGGCTTTGGCTGATATAGCACAGGAAGGACCCTGGACACCCCAGCCGGGGTTCGAACCCACCCCCTTCCTCCTGTGAGGTTTTAATTAGTACTGAGTCCAGGTTACAGCCTGGACCTGTCTATTAGTACATAGCTGCTACCTACAGTAAAGTATGGTTAGTTATGAAGCGAACAGAGAAGATTAGGAGAAGAACATGAAGCTCCACCTTCAGATCTGAGAAACGTCTTCCTGTCCTTCCTTCCACTGTGAGAAGATACCTCAACACTTCTGAAAGGATGTGTAGCTGTTCAAGAAGAAGCTCCTCACTGAGAAGTGGAGATACAGACACATAAACAAAGAAGCTGCTGCTGATCTCAGAGCAGTGGACCCCAGAGTCCAGATCACTGAATGAGTTTGGGGTTATGTAGATGGTGATTATTAAATAAATTAATTAATAAATTAATAAATAAATAAATAAGTGGTGCTCTCTCTGTCCTCTGACTTTCACTAAGTGCTGTTAATGTGATTAATTAATTTGGAGCCACGCCCACGTGTCCTCGCCACCAGGGGCAGCGATTGCACAGGTCCCTGCAATGACTTCAGAACACAACCGAGCGAGTGTGTGTTTAACACTAGCCCGTTTTTCAAATGACCGGTAACTCCACACGTGTCCGCCTGATTTATGGAGCACCGAGTTCCCACAATGCATCTGGCTGTCCTACATTACTCCCACATTCCCGCTCTGTCCCTGTGAACTTCCATAACACCTCGTTTGTTTGTATTCGTGACGGAAGGAGTTCTTGTTTACTCGTGTCTGGTGATCTGCTTGATTCTCCGTGCTGTGAATGACCTGAGTGGGAATTTGGGAAGAGATCGGAAAGTTTTGAACAGGAGTGTGTTTCCTGTCAGTGTGTCGTTTTCCTGCTGCTCTCGTTTTTGCTCTTTCTGTTGTTCCACCTGTTTCCACATCTCCCACTTCCTCTTCCCATTGCTTTTCCTCTTCTCTTCCCATCTCTTTTCCTCCTTCTTTTCCTCTTCTCTCCCCATCTCTTTTCCTCCTTCTTTTCCTCTTCTCTCCCCTCCTCTTTTCCTCCTTTTTTACCTCTTCCCACCTCTTTTCCTCCTTCTTTTCCTCTTCTCTCCCTACCTCTTTTCCTCCTTCTTTTCCTCTTCTCTCCCCATCTCTTTTCCTCTTCTCTCCCCTCCTCTTTTCCTCCTTTTTTACCTCTTCCCACCTCTTTTCCTCCTTCTTTTCCTCTTCTCTCCCTACCTCTTTTCCTCCTTCTTTTCCTCTTCTCTCCCCATCTCTCTTTCCTCCTTCTTTTGCTCTTCTCTTCCCATCTTTTCATCCTTCTTTTCCTCTTCTCTCCCCATCTCTTTTCCACCTTCTTTTCCTCTTCTCTCCCCATCTTGTTTCCTCCTTTTTTACCTCTTCCCAACTCTTTTCCTCCTTATTGTCCTCTTCTCTTCCCATCTCTTTTCCTCTTCTCTCCCCTCCTCTTTTCCTCCTTCCTTTCCTCTTCTCTCCCCATCTCTCTTTCCTCCTTCTTTTGCTCTTCTCTCCCCATTGCTTTTCCTCCTTCTTTTCCTAACCTCTCTTCCCATCTTTTCATCCTTCTTTTCCTCTTCTCTCCCCATCTTGTTTCCTCCTTTTTTACCTCTTCCCAACTCTTTTCCTCCTTATTGTCCTCTTCTCTCCCCACCTCTTTTCCTCCTTCTTTTCCTCTTCTCTTCCCATCTCTTTTCCTCTTCTCTCCCCACCTCTTTTCCTCCTTCTTTTCCTCTTCTCTTCCCATCTCTTTTCCTCTTCTCTCCCCACCTCTTTTCCTCCTTCCTTTCCTCTTCTCTTCTTATCTCTTTTCCTCCTTCTTTTCCTCTTCTCTCCCCATCTCTTTTCCTCTCCTCTCCCCTCCTCTTTTCCTCTTTTTTTACCTCTCCCCATCTCTTTCCTCCTTCTTTTCCTCTTCTCTTCTTATCTCTTTTCCTCCTTCTTTTCCTCTTCTCTCCCCATCTCTTTCCTCCTTCTTTTCCTCTTCTCTCCCCAACTCTTTTCCTCCTTCCTTTCCTCTTCTCTCCCCACCTCTTTTCCTCCTTCCTTTCCTCTTCTCTCCCCACCTCTTTTCCTCCTTCCTTTCCTCTTCTCTCCCCACCTCTTTTCCTCCTTCCTTTCCTCTTCTCTCCCCATTGCTTTTCCTCCTTCTTTTTCTCTTCTCTTCCCATTGCTTTTCCTCCTTCTTTTCCTCTTCTCT
>CM038708.1:8689017-8691517 GCA_021613375.1 Megaleporinus macrocephalus
TATAGATCAGGTATCAGTATCAGTACTCTGTATCAGTCTGTATTTATAGATCAGGTATCAGTATCAGTACTCTGTATCAGTCTATAATTATAGATCAGGTATCAGTATCAGTACTCTGTATCAGTCAGTATTTATAGATCAGGTATCAGTATCAGTACTCTGTACCAGTCAGCATTTATAGATCAGGTATCAGTATTGGTACTCTGTATCAGTCAGTATTTATAGATCAGGTATCAGTATCGGTACTCTGTATCAGTCAGTATTTATAGATCAGGTATCAGTATTGGTACTCTGTATCAGTCTGTATTTATAGATCAGGTATCAGTATCGGTACTCTGTATCAGTCAGTATTTATAGATCAGGTATCAGTATCAGTACTCTGTATCAGTCAGTATTTATAGATCAGGTATCAGTATCGGTACTCTGTATCAGTCAGTATTTATAGATCAGGTATCAGTATTGGTACTCTGTATCAGTCTGTATTTATAGATCAGGTATCAGTATCGGTACTCTGTATCAGTCAGTATTTATAGATCAGGTATCAGTATCAGTACTCTGTATCAGTCAGTATTTATAGATCAGGTATCAGTATCAGTACTCTGTATCAGTCTATAATTATAGATCAGGTATCAGTATCAGTACTCTGTATCAGTCAGTATTTATAGATCAGGTATCAGTATCAGTACTCTGTATCAGTCTATAATTATAGATCAGGTATCAGTATTGGTACTCTGTATCAGTCTATAATTATAGATCCTGTTATCAGTATCAGTACTCTGTATCAGTCAGTATTTATAGATCAGGTATCAGTATCGGTACTCTGTATCAGTCAGTATTTATAGATCAGGTATCAGTATTGGTACTCTGTATCAGTCTGTATTTATAGATCAGGTATCAGTATCGGTACTCTGTATCAGTCAGTATTTATAGATCAGGTATCAGTATCAGTACTCTGTATCAGTCAGTATTTATAGATCAGGTATCAGTATCGGTACTCTGTATCAGTCAGTATTTATAGATCAGGTATCAGTATTGGTACTCTGTATCAGTCTGTATTTATAGATCAGGTATCAGTATCGGTACTCTGTATCAGTCAGTATTTATAGATCAGGTATCAGTATCAGTACTCTGTATCAGTCAGTATTTATAGATCAGGTATCAGTATCAGTACTCTGTATCAGTCTATAATTATAGATCAGGTATCAGTATTGGTACTCTGTATCAGTCTATAATTATAGATCCTGTTATCAGTATCAGTACTCTGTATCAGTCAGTATTTATAGATCAGGTATCAGTATTGGTACTCTGTATCAGTCAGTATTTATAGATCAGGTATCAGTATTGGTACTCTGTATCAGTCAGTATTTATAGATCAGGTATCAGTATTGGTACTCTGTATCAGTCAGTATTTATAGATCAGGTATCAGTATTGGTACTCTGTATCAGTCAGTATTTATAGATCAGGTATCAGTATTGGTACTCTGTATCAGTCAGTATTTATAGATCAGGTATCAGTATCGGTACTCTGTACCAGTCAGTATTTATAGATCAGGTATCAGTATCAGTACTCTGTATCAGTCAGTATTTATAGATCAGGTATCAGTATCAGTACTCTGTATCAGTCAGTATTTATAGATCAGGTATCAGTATTGGTACTCTGTATCAGTCAGTATTTATAGATCAGGTATCAGTATCGGTACTCTGTACCAGTCAGTATTTATAGATCAGGTATCAGTATCAGTACTCTGTATCAGTCAGTATTTATAGATCAGGTATCAGTATCAGTACTCTGTATCAGTCAGTATTTATAGATCAGGTATCAGTATCAGTACTCTGTATCAGTCAGTATTTATAGATCAGGTATCAGTATCAGTACTCTGTATCAGTCTGTATTTATAGATCAGGTATCAGTATCAGTACTCTGTATCAGTCTATAATTATAGATCAGGTATCAGTATCAGTACTCTGTATCAGTCTGTATTTATAGATCAGGTATCAGTATTGGTACTCTGTATCAGTCAGTGTTTATAGATCAGGTATCAGTATCAGTACTCTGTATCAGTCTATAATTATAGATCCTGTTATCAGTATCAGTACTCTGTATCAGTCAGTATTTATAGATCAGGTATCAGTATTGGTACTCTGTATCAGTCAGTATTTATAGATCAGGTATCAGTATCAGTACTCTGTATCAGTCAGTATTTATAGATCAGGTATCAGTATTGGTACTCTGTATCAGTCAGTATTTATAGATCAGGTATCAGTATTGGTACTCTGTATCAGTCAGTATTTATAGATCAGGTATCAGTATTGGTACTCTGTATCAGTCAGTATTTATAGATCAGGTATCAGTATCGGTACTCTGTACCAGTCAGTATTTATAGATCAGGTATCAGTATCAGTACTCTGTATCAGTCAGTATTTATAGATCAGGTATCAGTATCAGTACTCTGTATCAGTCAGTATTTATAGATCAGGTATCAGTATCAGTACTCTGTAT
>CM038708.1:8696517-8916517 GCA_021613375.1 Megaleporinus macrocephalus
GGCAGATGTAGAGAAGGACAGATGGGTTGAAGAGTATGGGTAGATATAGGGAAAGAGGGATGGTTTGAAGAGTATGGGCAGATGTAGAGAAGGACAGATGGGTTGAAGAGTATGGGTAGATATAGGGAAAGAGGGATGGGTTGAAGAGTATGGGCAGATGTAGAGAAGGAGGGATGGGTTGAAGAGTATGGGTAGATATAGGAAAGAGGGATGGGTTGAAGAGTATGGGCAGATGCAGGGAAGGATAGATAGGTTGAAGAGTATGGGTAGATATAGAGAAAGAGGGATGGGTTGAAGAGTATGGGTAGATGCAGGGAAGGATAGATAGGTTAAAGTGTATGGGTAGATATAGGGAAAGAGGGATGGTTTGAAGAGTATGGGCAGATGTAGAGAAGGACAGATGGGTTGAAGAGTATGGGTAGATATAGGGAAAGAGGGATGGTTTGAAGAGTATGGGCAGATGTAGAGAAGAACAGATGGGTTAAAGTGTATGGGTAGATATAGGGAAAGAGGGATGGTTTGAAGAGTATGGGCAGATGTAGAGAAGGACAGATGGGTTGAAGAGTATGGGTAGATATAGGGAAAGAGGGATGGTTTGAAGAGTATGGGCAGATGTAGAGAAGGACAGATGGGTTGAAGAGTATGGGTAGATATAGGGAAAGAGGGATGGTTTGAAGAGTATGGGCAGATGTAGAGAAGGACAGATGGGTTGAAGAGTATGGGTAGATATAGGGAAAGAGGGATGGGTTGAAGAGTATGGGCAGATGTAGAGAAGGACAGATGGGTTAAAGTGTATGGGTAGATATAGGGAAAGAGGGATGGTTTGAAGAGTATGGGCAGATGTAGAGAAGGACAGATGGGTTGAAGAGTATGGGTAGATATAGGGAAAGAGGGATGGGTTGAAGAGTATGGGCAGATGTAGAGAAGAACAGATGGGTTAAAGTGTATGGGTAGATATAGGGAAAGAGGGATGGGTTGAAGAGTATGGGCAGATGTAGAGAAGAACAGATGGGTTAAAGTGTATGGGTAGATATAGGGAAAGAGGGATGGTTTGAAGAGTATGGGCAGATGTAGAGAAGGACAGATGGGTTGAAGAGTATGGGTAGATATAGGGAAAGAGGGATGGTTTGAAGAGTATGGGCAGATGTAGAGAAGGACAGATGGGTTGAAGAGTATGGGTAGATATAGGGAAAGAGGGATGGTTTGAAGAGTATGGGCAGATGTAGAGAAGGACAGATGGGTTGAAGAGTATGGGTAGATATAGGGAAAGAGGGATGGTTTGAAGAGTATGGGCAGATGTAGAGAAGGACAGATGGGTTGAAGAGTATGGGTAGATATAGGGAAAGAGGGATGGGTTGAAGAGTATGGGCAGATGTAGAGAAGGACAGATGGGTTGAAGAGTATGGGTAGATATAGGGAAAGAGGGATGGGTTGAAGAGTATGGGCAGATGTAGAGAAGGACAGATGGGTTAAAGTGTATGGGTAGATATAGGGAAAGAGGGATGGTTTGAAGAGTATGGGCAGATGTAGAGAAGGACAGATGGGTTGAAGAGTATGGGTAGATATAGGGAAAGAGGGATGGGTTGAAGAGTATGGGCAGATGTAGAGAAGGACAGATGGGTTGAAGAGTATGGATGAATTTAGGGAAGGATGGATTGGTTGAAGTGTGTGTATGGATGTGGGGAAGGACTGGGTTATGGAGTATGGGTAGGTGTAGGTAAGATAGGTTAAAGAGTGTAGATGAGTAGATTTAAACATTTGACTGTAGGGAATGTGTGATGAAAAGATAAAGAGATGAATGTATGTGTGGATGTGTGGAATGATTTACACTAAACAAAACTTTCTACTGAGTTAAAATCTCTGAAGACTGACTGACAGGTCTCCGGTCGGTCTGTCCTCTCTTGCAGCACCTCAGAACTCTGAATGTCTTCATTACACTTAATGCAGTTATTAAGAAACATCTCACACCATCTCACACGAACCTGTTGCACTCCGAGTTTCGTCATCCTGATCCATATCTGGAAGAACCATCTGGAATAACCTGAAGATCCACAGTCTGCTTCTTACTTAAGCACCAATGCTGCCCTCTACTGGTTCAACACTGCCAGTTATACACCACACACTTAGACCAACAGCAGAACTTCCCCACAGTCTGGTCTACGTTCACTTACTTACAAACCTGCAGGCACTGTTACCGGTACAGATTACTGGTACCTCACGATTCTGTTCCATTTACCCATCCATACTATCTTTAAAAGTAAATACAAACAAACCCGAACGATTATAGTGAGCAGCTTTTAGTTGATATATGAATTATTTCATATAACTGTAAAGCAGAGTATATACTGTAGAGTATATACAGTAGAGTATGTACAGTAAAGTAGAGTATATACTGTAAAGCAGAGTATATACAGTAAAACAGAGTATATACTGTAGAGTATATACTGTAAAGTAGAGTATATACAGTAAAATACAGTATATACTGTAAAGCAGAGTATACAGTAAAGTAGAGTATATACTGTAAAGTAGAGTATATACAGTAAAATAGAGTATATACTGTAAGTATATACTGTAAAGTAGAGTATATACAGTAAAATACAGTATATACTGTAAAGCAGAGTATATACAGTAAAGTAGAGTATATACTGTAAAGTATATACTGTAAAGCAGAGTATATACAGTAAAGTAGAGTATATACTGTAAAGTATATACTGTAAAGCAGAGTATATACAGTAAAGTAGAGTATATACTGTAAAGTATATACTGTAAAGCAGAGTATATACTGTAAAGTAGAGTATATACTGTAAAGTATATAATGTAAAGCAGAGTATATACAGTAAAGTAGAGTATATACTGTAAAGTATATACTGTAAAGCAGAGTATATACTGTAAAGTAGAGTATATAAAGTAAAGCGGGGAGACACTAGTAAAGAAATAGTTTGATAGAAAATGTTGCTTCTTTAGTTTATCTATGTAAATAATTATCTGTAACCCATCAGTCCTTCCCTACATCCATCCATCCATCCATACTCTTCAACCCATCCATACTATCTTACATCCATCCTTCCTTACATCCATCCATCCATACTCTACTCCCCATCCATGCCTCCCTACATCCATCCACCCATACTCTAATCCATCCATCCCTTTTCACATCCATCCAGCCATCCATACTCTTCAACCCAACAGTGGCTACATCACTATTAGTTCCAATGTTGCATGTGCTATTCATGTGTAACTACACAGTTATTAGATACACTTAATATAAATTGGGACCTAAAATAGATAAAAATAAAGGCTGCTGGTGCTACACAGTGCCCTTTTGTCCATTTGTATAGATAACAGTGTGTCAGAAACCTAGAAGTCTGTTTGCCGTTATGCAACAACTCGACAAGTGGGTGTTGATTCAGGTATGCAGTTTGCACAATGCTAATTCTGGCGGCGTATAGGCTCCCATTACTTTTAAGCTCCTTTAGCCTCATTGCTCGGGTATGAACGTATGCACAGAAATCGTCTGATTATTTTAATGGGAAAAACTGCAAATTGGACTTTTTTTTGTTAAATATTTTCACCAGCGTCTTTTGTGAATGGCATCATTACAATCTCTCTCTCTCTCTCTCTCTCTCTCTCTCTCTATATATATATATATATATATATATATATATATATATATATATATATTACTAAAATGCTCTTGTCCTGTGTTGACCTGGCTGTCTCTGTGTCCCTGCCAGTCTGCAGACGTTTCTCCTGGACGGGAATCTGCTGTCGTCTTTGCCGTCCGAGCTGGGCTCTCTGCAGCGGCTGGCCTACCTCGGCCTCTCCTTTAACGAGTTCAGCGAGGTGCCGCAGGTCCTGGAGCGCCTGCCCTCCGTGGAGAGGCTGTGTATGGCAGGGAACAGACTGCAGACCCTCACCCTGCAGGCCTTCCGCCTGCTGCCTGTTAAATACATCGACCTCCGGTGAGTGCGCAGTGTCTGTCAACACAGTTCCTCCTCTCTTACTTCAACTGTAGCTCATCAGCCGGACATGTACGTATACAGCACATTGCCAAGCGAGACTCTGACTGGGACCCTGACTCAGTGTACAGCTTCAGGTCTGAGCTAATGTTGCTGGAGTTTCATAATAGTAGCACTTACATGTACAGCACTTACATTCTATTAGCAATTATTACATTCTATTAGACTGGGTGCTCGATTTTATACCCCTGTAAGCAATGGGTGTGGTTCAAAGACCAAGCAGGAGTGTCCAAATACTTTTGGCCATATAGTTTTCTCACACACACAAACACTACTGCTCAAAAGTTTGGGATCACAGTGAAATGTTCTTGTTTTAATGGAGTATCTTCTTCCTTAACACAACAATGGACTGACGGGTCTCTAAAGAAAGTTGTTTCTTTCTGGTCATTGTGAGTCGGTCAGCAAGCCATCAACTGCTGATCTTCAGATACTAAACTAACCTAGAATGTTGTTCCCTTTTATACTCACTTATTAGTAGAATGTTTTTCAGCTGTGCATCACAATTGAACAAGAGTGTCCAAACAACCAATTAGTCCAATAACATCCTTAACTTGGATTGGTGGTCGTACCAGGAGATTTAGACAGAGGACTGAGAATTACTGATAATAGAACTATATGTAAAATAAGCCTCTATACAAAAATAGACTTTAATACAAACATTTTTATTCTTTAAAAATCATCTGATACACTTACATTCATTGTGAAATGGACAGTATTGTTTGTGAATTGCATTAAAAAAAAATTGCATGAAATGAAATTCTAAAGTGATCCTAAACTTTTGAGCGGTAGTGTGTATATATACACAGTCGATTATTATTATAGTCACATTATTATGACCACTACTTCAGGTGCTCCATAAAAAAGAGTGGAGATGCATGTTTTTCTTTGGACCAGGATGATATGTAGGGACACACCTGTGTCTGTTTCTGGATGGTGGTGACCTCCCTCAGCTAAGACAGCACCTACCAGTTATCAGCAGGGAGGCATGGCTGGACTCTTTATTCATATCTCCCTTCATCCATCAGATGCTCCATTTATCACGTTGCTGCGGTAACCGGCACTGATTCTGAGTCGTTACTGCCCCTAAACGACTTCAGACGGATTTACGGACCTGAGATTTCCAGCGTTTTGTTCTGGATTTGGTGCAGTTGGTTGTGTGATTATGAAAAATGTGCTCTGTGTCCCAGTAACAGAAGTCTTCATTAATATGCTAAACTTAGCTGAGCGAATACGCTGGTGTGTGTGTATGTGTGTGTGTGTGTGTGTGTGTGTGTGTGTGTGTGTGTGTGTGTGTGTGTGTGTGTGTGTGTGTGTGCACATGCAAAAACAAGTCCACAACATCCTCAGTACTAATTATATAATTCATATCAAACACTGGACTCGAATCATTAGCAGAGCTTTGAGGAGTTCCAGTGAACAGCCCACTGCTAGCCATAGGAAAACAGATATCTAGTCTTTATCCTTTATAAATATAGAGCTTTATGTTACTGTGCCTTTAAGATATGTAAATGAGCTCTATTCTGATTGGCTGTCCTTTATTGTGGTGCTTTAAAAAAGCTCTCTGGACTGAAACACTCCTTATAACATTGGTGTAAATGGGCGGAGCTAAATTACCACAGGCTGAATCTGTGGATACGTTGCCTTCTTTAAATATTAGCACCCTTGTTAAACATGAGGTAGAGGTGTAGAGCACATTCCTAAACACGTGTCTTTTAATCTTTAATTCACAGTTTTTCAAGATAAGACAGGTACACAGGACGCCTGTAGCTCATACAGTACAGGTACACAGGACACCTGTAGCTCTTACAGTACAGGTACACAGGACACCTGTAGCTCATACAGTACAGGTACACAGGACACCTGTAGCTCTTACAGTACAGGTACACAGGACACCTGTAGCTCATACAGTACAGGTACACAGGACACCTGTAGCTCTTACAGTACAGGTACACAGGACACCTGTAGCTCTTACAGTACAGGTCCAGTGAACACCTGTGTCTCTTACAGTACAGATCCAATGGACACCTGTTACTCTTACAGTACAGATCCAATGGACACCTGTAACTCTTACAGTACATGTCTGCTCGACACATGTGGCTCATAAAGTATGTTTCTAATGGACACCTGTAGCTCTTAAAGTACAAGTGCAGTGGACACCTGTAGCTCTAACAGTACAGGTCCAATGGATACCTGTAACACTTACAGTACAGGTCCGATGGACACTTGTAGCTTTTACAGTACAGGTCCAATAGACACTTGTAACTCTTACAGTACAGGTACAATGGACATCTGTAACTCTTACAGTAGAGGTTCATTAGACACCTGTAACTCTTACAGTAGAGGTCCAATAGACACCTGTAGCTCTTACAGTAGAGGTTCAATAGACACCTGTAACTCTTACAGTAGAGGTTCAATAGACACCTGTAACTCTTACAGTAGAGGTTCAATAGACACCTGTAACTCTTACAGTAGAGGTTCAGTAGACACCTGTAACTCTTACAGTAGAGGTCCAGTAGACACCTGTAGCTCTTACAGTAGAGGTTCAATAGACACCTGTAACTCTTACAGTAGAGGTCCAATAGACACCTGTAGCTCTTACAGTAGAGGTTCAATAGACACCTGTAACTCTTACAGTACAGGTCCAATAGACACCTGTAACTCTTACAGTAGAGGTTCAATAGACACCTGTAACTCTTACAGTAGAGGTTCAATAGACACCTGTAACTCTTACAGTACAGGTCCAATAGACACCTGTAACTCTTACAGTAGAGGTTCAATAGACACCTGTAACTCTTACAGTAGAGGTTCAATAGACACCTGTAGCTCTTACAGTAAAAGGTAAAAGGTGACAGTGGCAAGGTGACCTAGTTTTAAACCCCACTAGGTTTAAAAGGACCCTCTTCTTCCTCCAGGCTGAACCAGATATCCAGCATAGTTCCAGATGAGCCAGACTTTCTGCGTCATGTGACCCAACTGGACGTGCGGGACAACCGGCTGAGTGAGCTGGACGCCACGCTCTTCCCCCGGCTGGAGGTGCTGCACTGCCAGAGGAACCGAATTGGCCACCTGCGGCTCCGAGGCTGCACGCTAAAGGCCCTTCACGCATCCAGCAACGGTAAAACCCGCCGAAGCCGGGATTATTTTTATTTCAGGTCATACATTAAAATGAAGATATTCAAGATTCTACACTTTTAAGTTAAAGCTCATTTTTGACGTTAACTAGTTTAAGACTATTTTTTGATTTACTTATTAAAGGCTTATTTAAATATTTGACAGTTGTTGGTTAACACTGTCACTACAGCTAAATATGGACATACCACATACTCCATATAATTTCTATTGATAATTTAGAATTATATGTATAATATATAATTCATTTCCACAAGTGGTCTCAGATGATTTTCATTTAAAAAAGGAAAAAATAAGTTAAAAATAATAAACATACCATTAATTCCAAGGTTGGTCAGAAGAGTCTGGTTGACTATGATATACTTACTCAATTCCCTTTGAGGTGATTGAAGTTACTTAGAGAGTTTAGATTCTGCGCTTTCAAACAAAAGATCAGAAGCAGATAACTTCGTACTTTGATTACCTTCCACCAGCAGTTACGGCTGATCTGAATTTCAGTGATGCTCTGGTGTTTAACGCTCTTTCTCTCCGCAGAGCTCCGTGAACTGGACGTGAGTCCAGCTGCCGCCAACCTCACCTATATGGACGTCTCAAGGTGAGCGTTTCCTGAACACATACAGTTTAGATGTCGTTCAGAAAGTTTCATGTAATTCCTTCCTTACCAAGTACTTTGCAACATACTTTTGCACATAGACAAGTACTGGTGCAGGACTATGGCTATATGTATGCCTGGTGCAGCACTATGGCTATATGTATGCCTGGTGCAGCACTATGGCTATATGTATGCCTGGTGCAGCACTATTGCTATAAATGTATGCCTGGTGCAGCACTATTGCTATATATGTATGCCTGGTGCAGCACTATTGCTATATATGTATGCCTGGTGCAGCACTACTGCTATATATGTATGCCTGGTGCAGCACTACTGCTATATATGTATGCCTGGTGCAGCACTATGACTATATATGTATGCCTGGTGCAGCACTACTGCTATATATGTATGCCTGGTGCAGCACTATGGCTATATGTATGCCTGGTGCAGCACTACTGCTATATATGTATGCCTGGTGCAGCACTATGGCTATATGTATGCCTGGTGCAGCACTATTGCTATAAATGTATGCCTGGTGCAGCACTATGGCTATATGTATGCCTGGTGTATCACTATGGCTATATGTATGCCTGGTGTAGCACTATGGCTATATATGTATGCCTGGTGCAGCACTATGGCTATATGTATGCCTGGTGTAGCACTATGGCTATATATGTGCCTGGTGCAGCACTATGGCTATATATGTGCCTGGTGCAGCACTATGGCTATATATGTGCCTGGTGCAGCACTATGGTTATATATGTGCCTGGTGCAGCACTATGACTATATGTATGCCTGGTGCAGCAATATGGCTATATATGTATGCCTGGTGCAGCACTATGACTATATATGTATGCCTGGTGCAGCACTATGGCTATATATGTATGCCTGGTGCAGCACTATGACTATATATGTATGCCTGGTGCAGCACTATGACTATATATGTATGCCTGGTGCAGCACTATGACTATATGTATGCCTGGTGCAGCACTATGGTTATATGTATGCCTGGTGCAGCACTATGGCTATATATGTGCCTGGTGCAGCACTATGGCTATATATGTATGCCTGGTGCAGCACTATGACTATATGTATGCCTGGTGCAGCAATATGGCTATATATGTATGCCTGGTGCAGCACTATGACTATATATGTATGCCTGGTGCAGCACTATGGCTATATATGTATGCCTGGTGCAGCACTATGACTATATATGTATGCCTGGTGCAGCACTATGACTATATATGTATGCCTGGTGCAGCACTATGACTATATGTATGCCTGGTGCAGCACTATGGTTATATGTATGCCTGGTGCAGCACTATGGCTATATATGTGCCTGGTGCAGCACTATGGCTATATATGTATGCCTGGTGCAGCACTATGACTATATGTATGCCTGGTGCAGCACTATGGCTATATATGTATGCCTGGTGCAGCACTATGACTATATATGTATGCCTGGTGCAGCACTATGACTATATATGTATGCCTGGTGCAGCACTATGACTATATATGTATGCCTGGTGCAGCACTATGACTATATATGTATGCCTGGTGCAGCACTATGGCTATATATGTATGCCTGGTGCAGCACTATGACTATATATGTATGCCTGGTGCAGCACTATGACTATATATGTATGCCTGGTGCAGCACTATGGCTATATGTATGCCTGGTGCAGCACTATGACTATATATGTATGCCTGGTGCAGCACTATGACTATATATGTATGCCTGGTGCAGCACTATGGCTTTATATGTGCCTGGTGCAGCACTATGACTATATATGTATGCCTGGTGCAGCACTATGACTATATATGTATGCCTGGTGCAGCACTATGGTAATATATGTATGCCTGGTGCAGCACTATGGCTATATGTATGCCTGGTACAGCACTATGGCTATATGTATGCCTGGTGCAGCACTATGGCTATATATGTATGCCTGGTGCAGCACTATGACTATATATGTATGCCTGGTGCAGCACTATGGCTATATGTATGCCTGGTGCAGCACTACTGCTATATATGTATGCCTGGTGCAGCACTATGGTAATATATGTATGCCTGGTGCAGCACTATGGCTATATGTATGCCTGGTGCAGCACTATGGCTATATGTATGCCTGGTACAGCACTATGGCTATATGTATGCCTGGTACAGCACTATGGCTATATGTATGCCTGGTGCAGCACTATGACTATATGTATGCCTGGTGCAGCACTATGGTTATATGTATGCCTGGTACAGCACTATGGCTATATGTATGCCTGGTGCAGCACTATTGCTATATATGTGCCTGGTGCAGCACTATGGCTATATATGTGCCTGGTGCAGCACTATGACTATATATGCATGCCTGGTGCAGCACTATGACTATATATGTATGCCTGGTGCAGCACTATGACTATATGTATGCCTGGTGCAGCACTATGGACTATATGTATGCCTGGTGCAGCACTATGACTATATGTATGCCTGGTGCAGCACTATGACTATATATGTGCCTGGTGCAGCACTATGGCTATATATGTGCCTGGTGCAGCACTATGACTATATATGCATGCCTGGTGCAGCACTATGACTATATATGTATGCCTGGTGCAGCACTATGACTATATGTATGCCTGGTGCAGCACTATGGTTATATGTATGCCTGGTGCAGCACTATGGCTATATATGTATGCCTGGTGCAGCACTATGACTATATATGTATGCCTGGTGCAGCACTATGGCTATATATGTATGCCTGGTGCAGCACTATGACTATATATGTATGCCTGGTGCAGCACTATGACTATATATGTATGCCTGGTGCAGCACTATGACTATATATGTATGCCTGGTGCAGCACTATGGCTATATATGTATGCCTGGTGCAGCACTATGACTATATATGTATGCCTGGTGCAGCACTATGACTATATATGTATGCCTGGTGCAGCACTATGGCTATATATGTGCCTGGTGCAGCACTATGACTATATATGTATGCCTGGTGCAGCACTATGGCTATATATGTGCCTGGTGCAGCACTATGGTTATATGTATGGTGTAGCACTAATTTAAATATAAATTGTATAAATGTTAACCGCTTGTTTGTGTTGTTAACAGGAACTGTTTGGAGGCACTGCCAGACTGGCTGAGTGACAGTAAGAAGCTGGAGGTGCTGGACGTCAGTCACAACTGCATTAGTGAACTGCCCCAGTGGTAAGTGTACCCCCCCCCACACACACACACACACACACACACACACACATGCACGTCTTAGATACCATTTAGAATAATGTGAAAATAATAACAATCAAAATATCTAAATAAAATTAAAATAAACCAAGAATTGTAGTTATAGATAGAGTTAAATAGATTGATGGATAGTAATACAGTTATAATGAGACACACACACACACACACACACACACACAGACACACACACATACAGACGCACACGTGCATGCACACAGATGCACTCACCCAGACATTCACACACAGACACACACTGCAGCTCGTCTAGTCAGTCTGTGTGTCTGTTTGTGTGTATGTGTGTGTCTGTGTGTGTCTGTGGCTCCAGCTGTGCTTCACTTTTCATAAATCACCTTTTATTATAGCCGTCAGTGTCTCAACCCTCTGCTGAAGGACACCCGCCCAGCCCACCGTCCCTCTCCTCTGTTTCTATCTTTAGGATCATGAAACTGTCTTTCTCTCTCTCTCTTTCTCTCTTTCTCTCTCTCTCTCTCTCTCTCTCTCTCTTTCTCACACAAACACACGCTGTGTGCTGCAGATGTGTTTTACACTCTGGTGTCAGGATGATGAATCTGTGCTGCGGGCTCAGCGAGGACGCTCAGCTTTTTTCCAGCGCTCCCTCCATTACGACCCACTTATGCTTCACTTCCACTCTCTGTCCTACGTGTCTGTCTCCCTCTGTGTCTCTCGGCCATCTTTAGACGAGCTCTTTAGACGTGGTAACCAGGCCTGACACCGTGTTACATAACCATCTGATACCAGTCATTTCAGATCAGTGTGATTGTTGAAGCCGACTGCAGTGGCGTATCATATTACAACACGTAGAGCGTGACATGGGTGGGCTCTGGTCTGGATAAAGAAACAAATCCAGGGTATGGGTCTTACAGAAACAACACAGCTCTAGCTTTTAGCTGGGTGCTGTAACAGGGTTTTGTTTGTTAGCTGAATAGTGAACACCAGTTTCACCAAATCACGTTTTCACAGATTTAAGCTTTGATTGACTCAACAGGTGACTCTTGTGCTTGCTCGCACTACACTGCAGTATATCATGTTAGTGTGCACAAGCGTTCACTACCGAGTAAAGAGAGCTTCGTTATCTGATCATTAACCATCAGCTGACATTTCACCATCCTAACAGCAATCCAGCATCACACATTCATTAAGATCACTAGTTTTTATAGGAGGATGGTTTGCTTGCACTTTACCTGTCTGTTGTGAAAACATAATCACAGACACACTCACACTGTACACACTCACACATACACTCACACAGACAATCACACTCATACAGACACACAGACACTCACACAGACACTCACACTCACACAGACAATCACACTCACACAGACAATCACACTCACACAGACACTCACACAGACACTCACACAGACACTCACACAGACACTCACACAGACAATCACACTCACACAGACACTCACACAGACACTCACACAGACACTCACACAGACACTCACACTCACACAATCACACTCACACAGACTCTCATACAAACACTCATACAGACACACAGACACTCACACAGACAATCACACACAGACAATCACACTCACACAGACAATCACACTCACACAGACACTCACACAGACACTCACACAGACACTCATACAGACACTCACACAGACACTCACACAGACAATCACACTCACACAGACAATCACACTCACACAGACACTCACACAGACACTCACACAGGCACTCACACAGACACTCACACAGACACTCACACAGACTCCCATACAGACACTCACACAGACACTCACACAGACACTCACACAGACACTCACACAGACACTCATACAGACACTCACACAGACACTTACACAGACACCCATACAGACACTCACACAGACACTCACACAGACACCCATACAGACACACAGACACTCATACAGACACACAGACACTCACACAGACACACAGACACATAGACACTCACACAGACACTCACACAGACTCTCATACAGACACTCATACAGACACTCATACAGACACTCATACAGACACTCACAGACAATCACACTCACACAATCACACTCACACAGACAATCACACTCACACAATCACACTCACACAGACACTCACACAGACACTCACACAGACACTCACACAGACACTCATACAGACACACAGACACTCATACAGACACTCATACAGACACTCATACAGACACTCACACAGACACTCACACAGACACACAGACACATAGACACTCACACAGACACTCACACAGACACACAGACACTCACACAGACACACAGACACTCACACAGACACTCACACAGACACACAGACACTCACACAGACACTCATACAGACACTCACACAGACACTCACACAGACACTAACACAGACACTCACACAGACACTCATACAGACACTCATACAGACACTCACACAGACACTCATACAGACACTCATACAGACACTCACACAGACACTCACACAGACACTTACACAGACACTCACACAGACACTCACACAGACACTCACACAGACACTCACACAGACACACAGACACTCACACAGACACTCACACAGACACACAGACACTCACACAGACACTCATACAGACACTCACACAGACACTCACACAGACACTCACACAGACACTCATACAGACACTTATACAGACACATAGACACTCACACAGACACTCACACAGACACTCACACAGACACTCACACAGACACTCATACAGACACTCACACAGACACTCACACAGACACTCACACAGACACTCACACAGACACTCATACAGACACTCACACAGACACTCACACAGACACTCATACAGACACTCACACAGACACACAGACACTCACACAGACACCCATACAGACACACAGACACTCATACAGACACTCATACAGACACTCACACAGACACTCACACAGACACACAGACACTCACACAGACACTCATACAGACACTCACACAGACACTCACACAGACACTCACACAGACACACAGACACTCACACAGACACTCATACAGACACTCACACAGACACTCACACAGACACTCACACAGACACTCACACAGACACTCATACAGACACTCACACAGACACTCACACAGACACTCATACAGACACTCACACAGACACTCACACAGACACTCATACAGACACTCACACAGACACTCACACAGACACTCATACAGACACTTATACAGACACAGGCACAGACACATATGCACTCATACAGACACTCACACAGACACTCACACAGACACTCACACAGACACTCACACAGACACTCACACAGACACTTACACAGACACTCATACAGACACTTATACAGACACAGGCACAGACACATATGCACTCATACAGACACTCACACAGACACTCACACAGACACTCACACAGACACTCACACAGACACTCACACAGACACTCACACAGACACTTACACAGACACTCATACAGACACTTACACAGACACTCACACAGACACTTACACAGACACTCATACAGACACTTATACAGACACAGGCACAGACACATATGCACTCATACAGACACTCACACAGACACTCACACAGACACTCACACAGACACTCACACAGACACTCACACAGACACTCACACAGACACTTACACAGACACTCATACAGACACTCACACAGACACTCACACAGACACTTACACAGACACTCATACAGACACTTATACAGACACAGGCACAGACACATATGCACTCATACAGACACTCACACAGACACTCACACAGACACTCACACAGACACTCACACAGACACTCACACAGACACTCACACAGACACTTACACAGACACCCATACAGACACTTACACAGACACTCATACAGACACATAGACACTCACACATTAACAGACCCTCGCATAAATAAAAGATAAACTAGCAGAGTTTCCTAAATAAACTTGGTAATTTACTGTAACTGGCTAAACTCATTCTGCATGTTGCTCTCTGGGTTTTTCCTTCACAGCACCAGTTCTGTAGCACCACCATGTGGCCAAATTATAAAATGCAGATTTTCAAAAGGAGTCAAATTAGACCTGTTGACTGCTGAATGTTCTGAAACTTAAATCAATCAACAGTTATTAGAAATGAATTTTGCTTATTTGGGTGGGCGCTGAAAGTAATCACCGCCAACAGCAGTGGTCCCAGAATCTCCTACTGTAAGCACATGTTGCTTTAAGAATGGTTTCTGTTTTTTTTCTCTCTGTTTTTTTACTGTTCCTCAGTACTCTTGTACTTCTTTAAAAACATTGTACTGACCACCCTCTCTCTCTCTCTCCATCTCTCTCTCTCTCTCTCTCTCTCTCTCTCTCTCTCTCTCTCTCTCTCTCTCTCTCTCTCTCTTAGGCTGTTCTGTAGTAGCAGTCTGAGGAAAGTCCTGGCGGGTCATAACCATCTGCAGCGTTTGCCTGATCGAGTGGACAGGCCTGTGGTCGAGGTTCTGGATGTCCAGCATAACCAGCTGGTGGAGCTGCCCTGCAACCTCTTCCTCAAATCAGACAGGTACAGTCCAGTATTCAGTAGAACATCTCGCCAGCCTAATATCAGACGTGTACAACACAGTTATTGTTTGTGTAATTATTATTAAATACATATGTACATACATAAATTATTATTATTATTATTATTATTATTATTATTATTATTATTATTATTATTATTATTATTATTATTATGTTGTAAACACCAGTGTTACACCAAAAGGAATGTACTGTTATAGGTGTGCACCCTAGTGACCTCATCTCGTTACTCTTTGCAGTTTAAGGTGCCTCAATGCCTCAGCCAATAAGCTGGAGAGCCTGCCGCCTTCCAGCCTATCAGAGGAGAGCAGCAGTATTCTACAGGAGCTCTACCTGACCAATAACCACCTCACCGACAAGTGTGTGCCTCTACTGACCGGACACACACACCTAAGGATACTGCACATCGCCTACAACCACCTGCAGACTTTCCCAGCCAGGTAACAGCGTGCAGTACCTTTATAGTAGAATGTTGATGCACAGCCATCATTGCAGTGAACATTACAGGCCAAAGGTTTATGACACTAAAAGCCTTTATACATTAACTGATGATATCTAGCACACCAAACACTGTTTTCCATACAAAAGGAATGCAACGTAATTTTATTAGTTTATTATTTTATTTTTTGCTGATTTTGTCAGCCATGGGTTAAATGCAGAGATCTTGAATTTCCCTCTGGGATCAATAAAGGATCCATCCTTTCATCCATCCATCCATTGGCATGGCCTTGAATGCAGAAATACATAAAACAGATGCCGTAAAGGTGACTTGGAAATTGGATTAGTAATGTTTTAAATACGGTTTATGACCATGTTGTCACTGTGTTTATTCATAACAGCTTTAAATGGTTTAGTACCTCAATAGATTGAAGTTGGAGCACAGTGAAACCAGATGCTGTTAAAATGGTATTAAACTTACTTTGGCTGCCATCCGTGTACTCAAGGGAGGGGTGTTACATGTAGATGGTTGGTATAGTGTAGTGGGCTACACTGCTGCCCTCCATGCTGTAGACTGGGGTTTGATTCCCCACCTGGTTAACCACCTTACACTATACCAATCAAAAGAGTCCTTGGGAAAGACTCCTAACACTACCTTCACCTGCCTGTGCACAGGTAAACTGTAACACTAGCTTCACCTACCTGTGTACAGGTAAACTGTAACACTAGCTTCACCTACCTGTGTACAGGTAAACTGTAACACTAGCTTCACCTACCTGTGTACAGGTAAACTGTAACACTAGCTTCACCTACCTGTGCACAGGTAAACTGTAACACTACCTTCACCTGCCTGTGCACAGGTAAACTGTAACACTACCTTCTCCTACCTGTGTACAGGTAAACTGTAACTCTACCTTTACCTACCTGTGTACAGGTAAACTGTAACACTACCTTCTCCTACCTGTGTACAGGTAAACTGTAACTCTACCTTTACCTACCTGTGTACAGGTAAACTGTAACTCTACCTTTACCTACCTGTGTACAGGTAAACTGTATCACTACCTTCACCTACCTGTGTACAGGTAAACTGTAACACTACCTTTACCTACCTGTGTACAGGTAAACTATAACACTACCTTCACCTACCTGTGTACAGATAAACTGTAACACTACCTTCACCTACCTGTGTACAGATAAACTGTAACACTACCTTTACCTACCTGTGTACAGGTAAACTATAACACTACCTTCACCTACCTGTGTAGAGGTAAACTGTAACACTACCTTCACCCACCTGTGTACAGGTAAACTGTAACACTACCTTCACCTACCTGTGTAGAGGTAAACTGTAACACTACCTTCACCTACCTGTGCACAGGTAAACTGTAACACTACCTTCACCTACCTGTGTACAGGTAAACTGTAACACTACCTTCACCTACCTGTGTACAGGTAAACTGTAACACTACCTTCACCTACCTGTGTAGAGGTAAACTGTAACACTACTTTCACCTACCTGTGCACAGGTAAACTGTAACACTACCTTCACCTACCTGTGTACAGGTAAACTGTAACATTAGCTTCACCTACCTGTGTACAGGTAAACTGTAACACTACCTTCACCTACCTGTGTACAGGTAAACTGTAACACTACCTTCACCTACCTGTGTACAGGTAAACTGTAACACTACCTTTACCTACCTGTGTAGAGGTAAACTGTAACACTACCTTCACCTACCTGTGTACAGGTAAACTGTAACACTACCTTCACCTACCTGTGTACAGGTAAACTGTAACACTACCTTCACCTACCTGTGTACAGGTAAACTGTAACACTACCTTTACCTACCTGTGTAGAGGTAAACTGTAACACTACCTTCACCCACCTGTGTACAGGTAAACTGTAACACTACCTTCACCTACCTGTGTAGAGGTAAACTGTAACACTACCTTCACCTACCTGTGCACAGGTAAACTGTAACACTACCTTCACCTACCTGTGTACAGGTAAACTGTAGGTGACTGTTGATGAGAAGGTCTGCTGAATGGTGTGAATGTAAATACATGTATAAACTCTAATGTAACCCACGTGTCTCTGTTGCTGTGCAGTAAAATGGCGAAGCTGGAGGAGCTGGAGGAAGTGGACCTGAGTGGGAACAGGCTGAAGGCTGTGCCCACCACCATCCTGAACTGCAGACGCATGCACACGCTCATTGCTCACTCCAACGCCATCGAGGTGTTCCCCGAGGTCATGCAGCTCATGGACATGAAGGTCAGCTGACGCCCCATAAAGACTTATGGATAAGATGTTCTGCTTATAGTTGATAATATTTAAATGGACCTACAGAATTAATTACACAGTTAATGAGGGCGTGCAACACGTTTTCAGATTTGATTATCAGTAAGAACACGTGATCATGTATTCAGGATTTAAGGTTTTCATGCCGGATTGAGTAACAGAGGCTGATAGTAGAGCTAACAAGGGTCAACAAAACACTCATCTAATGTATTTTATATTTACGTGCCAGCATGTTATTCGTCAGAGAGATGGATGAACAGTTAACCTGTATATTTACTCTGGAATGAAATCTAACAAATAATCAAACTGTGATTTCAGTATTCAGATTGAATAGTTAATTATAAAATGAGTTTGATTTGATATCACTAAGTAGCTTTAATAGATTTAAATAGATATATCTTCTTAGATAACCTGCCTATGTAAAAGTTTCTACATATGCCCTCATGTATATCTTATGTATATTTCTTGTGTATGTTTTGTATAGTCCTTTATATATTTCAGTTATTACTAAGTGTATATATTCTAGCTTATTTTACTTCATTATTGTCTATTTATTGTTGTTTGCACTACATATATATATTGCTGCCCTCCTGTAGAGTTATTATTTGAGCCTCACCCCAAGCATTTCAATGCATTAAGTCCTGACATGATGTGCAAATGACATATAAACTTGAAACTTCATTAAAGAATGACAGAAACATGGCCCAAATGTAAACGGTGCACAGAGAAATAAGGTTTTTTTGTAATTCATAGTGAAATACTGGTTAGAAACTCAAATGCAGTACCTGTTGATTGTATGAATTAACCAGTGTTCTAGATTTCCCTCATATTCATAATCTCCTCTCTCGTCTTCTCGGCAGTGTGTGGATCTGAGCTGTAACGAGCTGATGGAGATCACGCTGCCTGAGAATCTGCCCCCGAAGCTGCAAGAGCTCGACCTTACAGGAAACCCCCGACTCAACCTGGACCACAAAACCCTCGAGCAGCTCAAGTAAGCCAAGGCGTTCGTGTTGGGGTGGGGTTTTGTTTGTGTACATGTGATGAATCAGGTTGGAACTGACTGAATTTTTTTGTTTTTATGGGCTGCATTTCAAGGCTTTATTTATTTATTTATTTAATTTGTTTACATCCCCTTGTCCACTTTACCTCACTACTTGAAAGTGTATCACACCTACACTACCGCTCAAAAGTTTAGGATAACTTTAATATTTCATTTCATGCAATTTTCATGCAATTCACAAACAATATTGTTCATTTCACTATTAATGTAAGTGTATCAGATGATTTTTAAAGAATAAAAATGTTTGTATTAAAGTCTATTTTTGTATAGAGGCTTATTTTGCATATAGTTCTATTATCAGCAATTCTCAGTCTGTCTAAATCTCCTGGTACGACCACCAATCCAAGTTAAGGATGTTATTGGACTAATTGGTTGTTTGGACACTCTTGCTCAATTGTGATGCACAGCTGAAAAACATTCTACTAATAAGTGACCGACTCACAATGACCAGAAAGAAACAACTTTCTTTAGAGACCCGTCAGTCCATTGTTGTGTTAAGGAAGAAGATACTCCATTAAAACAAGAACATTTCACTGTGATCCCAAACTTTTGAGCGGTAGTGTATATTACAAAAGTGGCCACTCACGGCAGACGGGGAGGACTGTTATTGAACTAGTTGTGCAAACTTTAATATAAAAACACTGTGACAGCAGGTATGTATTAGATTGCTATGTTATGGATTTAAAACTTTAAGCACATATAAACTGCTTCGTCAACTAATACACCATCGAGTCACATTAATATGACCAGTTCCTACTTTGGATGGAGGCAATGCCATTCTCTGGACCTACTCATCCACGTGGAAGACGCTCTCAACCGATCTGGGTCTGAATCCATCCTTGCAGATCACGTACACAATACGTGCTGATGGTCTTCTCGGGGGGTGGGTGGGATCTTTCAGCAAGACTATGCATCACGTCACACGGCTAGAAATGTCCCACATTGGTTGGAAGAGCTGACCAAGACTTCTAAGTACAACCCTGGAGCCCTAGTTTCCCAGACTTGAACCCAACTGAGCATCTGTGGGACCACCTGGATGGTGGTCTTGGCTCTATGGATCCTCCTCCATGCTCCCTTCAGCAGCTGTGGGATGCACTGCAGTCAGCAGGATACCTCCAGATACCTGTGACCACCTACCAGAACCTTATTGAGTCTCCCAGTCCGCCCAGCGGTGGTCATAATAATGTGACTCAACTGTGTATTTTCATTTGAATGTGTTTTAGTCTCAGGCTCAGACGCTCTGCTCTGAGATTTAATCCATGCTTTCATACAAACATATTAACCGAGTCATTTATTCTCCTGCAGCAACATCCGCTGTTTCCGGATCGACCCGCCGCCGACTTCATTCTCAGCCAGCGAGGCTGCAGGGGGTCCGGCCGTGTGGAGCCACGGATACACAGAGGCGTCAGGACTGAAGAACAAGTGAGTGATACACAAAACCATAGTAGTTAGTATAACAGACAATGGTTACAGTGGTGGAACCAGACGTCTGAAGAGTTTAATAACTCCAGATGCTCCCTCACAGAAAGCTATCACATGATATACTTACTCCCTGATGCTGGAGACAGTAGTTTTGAGTTTTAACCCTTAAATCCATTCTTAAAAACCCTGTATGGTGGGGGGTGAACACTGGGACGTTGATTTATGCTGGTTTCAAGGTTTTGACCTAAAAGCCATCGCTTTCAAACACAATAGAGGTCAAAATCTTCCTAAAAGTAACATTTATGCTGTCAGGTTTATCGTCAGCATTGCGTATAGAAACTCTATAGACTTCAGTGGTGGTCTGTATTTGTGTTGTAGATAAAGTGACCCCAGGTCACTGCAATGAAACCACTCTGACTGACTGAAATTTCGGAAACATTGGTGGACTTACCCTTTACTCTATGTGCTGTGTTCAGGCTGTGTGTAGCAGCACTGTCCGTGAGCAGTTTCTGTGGGACTCGGGAAGCTCTGTACGGAGTGTTCGACGGGGACAGGAACGTGGAGGTGCCTTACCTGCTGCAGTGCACCATGAACGACATTCTGGCTGAGGAGCTACACCGGACCAAGAGCGAGGAAGACTACATGACCAACACCTTCCTCGTCATGCAGAGGTCAGACATACTCGGGTCTTGTAGCACTCCTCACACACCAGGGGGCAGCAGAATATAATACCCATTGCAACACCGTATGGAAGTAAACCTCAGACTTCTTTAAGCCTCAATTCAGTGTCAGTGTCTCTATGGCTGTGTCTCAAACCCTAGTGAGAGTCTAAGTAGGCTGTCTAGGTAGCAGCTGTGTAAGTATCAGTGTTCTCTCCTCATCTCTCCTCATAAACAGATTACTAAGACGCTCTAGTTAGAGAGAGACTGCGTCACGGCTTGTTCCCCCCACTGCAGCACGAGACCGGTGGTTTGGTTGGTTGCTAGGTTACCATTGGCATCCAAAACAATAGCCGTCTGGAGTATAAAAGTGTAAATGGTGAAGGACTCGTTACAGACTTGATAATAAAATACTGTTTTGTGTGATTATATGACCAGAAACACATTAAAACTCCAGAGAGAATCAAAATAACTCACATTTTAAAACCACTTCACTGCTCCTAGATTAGCCTGCGTTGCATCATGGGATTGCCTTAGCTAGAGACGGACGGATTGATCGGCTATGTATCTGTATCGGCCGATTTTTAATCAAAATGTGCGATGATGGCGTTAAACCAATAAGCCTAATTTGTATATTTTCAGCTAGCGTTTCATCCATGAAGAGGAGCCCCCATTGAAACCCCCTCCTATCTGAAATAGATACTCTTTTAATGGAAATACATACTCTTTTATTTTCCACAGACTGACTAAAGCAGCGGCCTCGCAAGAACAGTTTACGATGTTCACCTGCATGCACTGACAGAAAACATGTCTTGTAGTTTGTTACCGAATGTGACGTTTTTAAATGAGTAAAATCAGTGTCTCTCGTGGGAATACAGACAAAGATATTTAACTCTACTAATCTGATACAACACTGCAGCTGAATACAGCGAATATCAGCAAACAGCAGAGCTAGCACACACAGCTAACACAAAACTAACAACCCAGAACACCATACAGACCAGATCTGACCGGTACAAACAGAACAGCAGCAGTAATTCAATATTCTACATTTAATGATTACAGATTTAGTTTAAAATAACCAGAGTCTGTGACTGCAGGTTTTATTGCATTTATTTAATTAGCTTTTTTCATTTTAAATTGAGGGTCTGAATTATATAATAATAAAATAATGATTGCAGTTTTGGGGATATTTGTTTGATTTACTTTGTTTATTTACTGTTAATTTAGTTAAAAATATTATACTGTTTCACATGAGCTCGTTAAAACAGGTAATAAACCAGTTTAGACCATGTTTCATGACTTGATTGCGCTAATAACTACATGTAGCCCTGCTGTGGCATATAGCCCCGCCCTCGATCAGTATCGGCTATCGGCCAATTGTGCTGCAAGGTGATCGACGATCAGAATCGGCCTCAAAAACGCTGATCGGTCAATCTCTAGCCTTAGCAGCTGAGGAAGCACTCGATGCTTCCTTAAAATCAGGTCTATTTAAGGTTCCTCAGTAGACAGCATGTTTAAGGTATGTAAGAATTGGTACAGTCTACATGTCAGGGGCGCATACTATGACGTAAAATACTGTCTATGTAGGAGCTTCACTAGGTTTTGAGACTCACCCCATATCTCACCTTTCACTAGGACTTGATTTGATCTGTACAGAAACATATGGAACCAGAGGAACAGTTTGATGGTGCTACAGGTCTAGAATTAATGAATTATTAAAAATTGGTACAGAGTTACATCAAAACATTAACTTCAAACTTACTTTCACTCTTTCTTCACCAGGCAGACCCACCATATGAGCGTCTACCTAACATCTCTTTTGCCCCCTCTTTTCTCTCCACACAGGAAGTTGGGCACAGCGGGTCAGAAACTGGGCGGCTCGGCGGTGCTCTGTCACATCCGGCACGACCCGACCGATCCGACCGGCTGCTTCACGCTCACGGCCGCCAACGTGGGCAAGTGCCAGGCGGTGCTGTGCCGCGACGGCAAGGCGCTGCCGCTCTCACTGCTGCACAACATCGGCCTGGAGGAGGAGTACAGCCGGGTCCGGCAGCACAAGGCCATCATCACTGAGGTACACTACACCCAGCGCTCAAGCTACTGTTAATCGTCACTGAGTAACTACACCAGTCAATCAACCTTTATTTTATCTCAGAAATACCTTGAGGGGTCATCCTCATTTTCAATGCAGCCAAGCATATACATTTTAAGGGATTGAAAGCAAAATGAGCAAAAAAAAAATAAATAAATAAATAAAATAATTTTTAAATAAACATTTATTATAGATGCAAAAAATATAATGTAAAAAAGTTTAGAAAAAATTAATAAAAGAATATAAAATAAACCAAAAAAAATCAATACAAAATAACAAATGAGATAATATATATATTTTTAATACTAATAAAAAGTATACTCATTAAAACAATCACAATATAAAAAAATAATTAAAATAAATATAAAATAAAATAAACATAAAATACATAAAAATAAACAAATAAGATAAAAATGAAAATCCTAATAGAAAGATCAACTCATTTAAAACAATCACAAGCTTTCTGATGGTGACTAGAAACTAAGAGTTTAAAATGGTTCAGTGATCCCAGATTTCCTGTAAAGAATTCCAGCTCGCTGGTGCACTGTAGCTAAAAGCAGATTTTCCCAGTTCACTAAAAACCCTCAGTACCTGACAGGTGATCCAGCCACTACAGCGAGTCTAGTACTATACTAGACACATTCAATCAGTATTAATAGAGTAAGTAGAGCTTTTCCATACGTCAGTGTGTTTATTTAACCCTTTCCAAGCGTCTCCTTCTATAAACAACCCAGTATTATTATCAGTTCTCATCTAATACCTGCTTTGACTGCTCAGTACTTCATTAAGCTAAATCAAGATTGCTGCTGAAGGAACTGAATACATTCATACAATGTCTGGGGCGTCCAGGAGAAATCTGGAACCTAACTTTGTTCTTCAAACTGGATCAAGATCTGATCTACTTCTCTCACAATAACATATTCATGTTACTTTGTATTGTATGTATGATTATTTACATCTGTTCTAATCAGATCTGCTGATCTTACTGGTGAACATACACTTATTGATAATATAGTAGTGTATATCTAGTGCACTACAGTAAGTGCTGTACCTCCACTATCATTAAGGTACTAGTACCTCAGCTAAAGATTGTTTACTCTCGATACGAGTCTCAGAAAGATATGAGAACCGTGTTGGACCTGTGCTGACGCTGTGTCTTTGTTTCACTAGGACAACAAAGTGAACGGCGTGACGGACTCCACTCGCATCATGGGCTACTCTTTTCTGTACCCTGCCGTGCTCCCTCGACCGTACGTCCACACGCTCCCGCTCACGCCCCGTGACGAGTTCTTCATCCTGGGCAGCCGTGGCCTGTTCGAGGCGCTGGACCCCGATGAAGCAGTGGAGGCAGTCCGCAAGGTTCCAGACGCTCTGGCCGCCGCTAAGAAGCTGTGCACGCTGGCGCAGGCGTACGGCTGCACGGACAGCCTGAGCGCTGTGGTAGTGCAGCTGAGCGTGGCCGAGGATTGCTGCTGCTGCTGCTGTTCCTCCGCAGCTCCCCAGCCGCCCCCAAGTCCCGGACCGGGCCTTTACCCGCCCTCCTCCTCCGCAGGTGTGCCACCGTCCTCCTGCAGTGAGATCAGCTCGGAGGTCAGCGCCTCTGAGATGAGCTCGGAAGTGGGTTCCACCGCCTCCTCGGACGAGCCACAGATCCTGCTCCAGGAGGCCCACCTGCACCTCCACCAGCAGAGCCACCAGTCTCTGCAGCCGAGCATGAACACCCGCCTCCTCCCCTGCTGCTCGCTCCACCCAGCCTCCTCCAGCACGGTGGGGGGCGCCTCCTCCACGCTGGCGACCTCCATCATGGCAGCAGCGAGCTCCTTCCAGCGCCAGCTGTCCAGCGCCACCTTCTCCAGCGCGCTTTCCGACAACGGCCTGGACAGCGAGGACGAGGAACCCATAGCCGGAGTCTTCTCCAACGGCAGTCGAGTGGAAGTGGAGGCGGACATCCACTGCTTGCACCTTCTGCAACCTCCTCCTCCGCCCCCTCCTCCACCATGCACCCCTGAGGCTCCTGAGGAGGCTCCCATTCCCGCTGACCTGCTACCAGAGACGGCGCCATCAGTTACTACCATCAGTCTTCAGCAAGCGGAGAGAGCAGGCAACCCTGTGGCGACCATCGAAGTTCCGGGTAAAAACCTCGGGGGCAAGAGGAGAGGGAATGGCTCGGTGGCACCTCAGGAAAGGAGCCACAACCTCATCGAGGTGGCAGCCGAGGCGCCCTCTAAGAAGCCTGGAGGATACTTCACGGCTCCTGCGCAACCCGACCCTGACGACCAATTTATCATCCCGCCCGAGCTGGAGGAGGAGGTGAAGGAGATCATGAAGCAGCATCAGCAGGAGCAGCAAAGGCCCGCCAAGACCGACCAGCCTGCCGACTATTACGACACACCACTCTAATAAGATACACACTTGCGTCGTCGAACAGGGATCATCTCTTCTGGTCCTGGGGGGCTGGAGTCCATTACAATGATCTGATGTCTTGATTCAACGCATCAGTCAATTAGCAGGTTTAGTAGATGGTAGTTACGTAGGCATATTAACGAACTGTGCAGGACTTCCACAGTCTTCAAAATAAAGGTCCCTAACTGAGTTTCTTGAAGCAATGCCATAGAACCACTTTTGGTTTCCTAAAGAACCTGTAAGTGGATGGAGAACTATTTTTGTACGAGATATTCAAGCCTGAGGAACCTATGTGAAGGAAAATTAGAGGTTTTTCTTGGGACTGCATGACCAAATCAGGAACCATTAGGAACCTTTATTTTTAAGATTGTGTGACTGAAATAGATGACCTCTGCCAAAGAGCAGTGATTTCCAAGCTTGTCCTAAAGAATCCCAAGATGGTCCACACTTTTGCTGCATCTGTACCAGGTGTTTGGTCTTTGATTACTTGTTTCAGGTGTATTCTGAGAGAAGGAAGGAAATCCCTGGACTAGTGGTCTCCAACCCTGCCTCCAACCATTATGAACCCTAATGGTACCCGGATGGTATCAGCAAAAGGCTAATGTGGTGGTGTGGCTGCAGGTTTCATTCCATCAGAGCCAGATAGGACGCCCCTCATTACTTTATTGCTTTGAGAAGTCCTTGATTTGCAGAAAGATATATGTTAGATTTGCAATGGAGGTAGAATCCTACAGAGAAATTGATCTCCAGGAACAGGATTGGTAACAAGTGCTGTGGACCATCTCGGGGTGCCCAAGAGGTGGCCTGGAAACCATTACCAAGGAGCAGTGGTTCTCCACTTACCTCAAAGGATCCACTGTCTTGTTCAGTGTCAAAGAGCTTCATAATTACCTGACGAGTAGAATCAAGTTTGTTGGGGCAGCAAATACATGAAACTGTGCAAGACACTGGATCTCCTGGACTAGAGATCTGCCCTAGGGCAGAGTTCCCCAATACCATTCCTGGAGCACCTCTGCACTGCTTTCTTTGTTTTGATCAACCTAGACATGGGGTGAAACAATTAGCCAGTAAGCCAATTCAGGTGTACATGAAGATAGCATTAAATGGTGCGGTGCAGATATCCGAGAGATTGGGATTTGCATTGCTATGAAGGACTGCTCCTTGACGTGGTCTACAACAGTGGTCACCAAATCTGCTTTTGAAGAGCTACCTTCTTGGGAAAACTAGCTCCAACCCTAATCAACACCCACCTGATTCATCTAATCATTGCCTTAATAGGTTCTCGAGTAGCTGTATGAGGTGCGTTAGATTTGGATTGGAGCGAAGATCTCCAAGAGGGTTAACTTCAGGTGACCACAGCTCTACGTAAGTATTAGTTTTAGGACTGGAACAGCACACCCTTGTTTCTCTAAACCTCCTTAAAGGAGGTTCGGCAACTAATTTACTCTTAATCTACATGGAGTCAATCAGCCAAGCTGTGTTTCACACCCACACTTTGCTTCTTTAGTGTAGAGCTGGAGCTGCCTAGGGGTTTTCAAAGATTCTCTAAAACCCCAGACAACCCAGAGTTTACATGGTGGCTTAGGAGACGCTATGACTTACTGTGAACTATAAACATAAACAAGGCCTCATCTTCTAGCCGAATGCAATGAGATATTTTGGTCCCCACAGTGAATCTGTACTCCAGTCCCCTTCAAGTTTAAGAGACCCTTGGACTCCTGATTACATTGTAAACTTATCACTGCTGTCAGAACAAAACCTTGTCTCCCCAGATTGGTAGGTTGACAGGAAAAGAAAATAATAAGACTTTTATTGTAAGTCACTAAACATTTTTCCAACAGATTTTGGTGAACATTAAATAATTTAATTTAAATAATGCCAAAAACTGAAAATCAAAAGAAACGGAGATACGACTTTGGCTTTAGTTCATATTTAACAGTAACGTAGAAGCTTAAGAAACAAGCAGAAGCATTAGTATAGAATTAGTATAAAAATAAGTATAAAATTAGCCTCGCGGCTCTAAAGAAGCCAAATTTGGACACCAAACATGTCTCGGCTGATCAGCTACATCTGGATTTTTTTTACAAAAATTGAGTAAATTAGATTTTTTCGGGCCAAACTGTTCCAGAAGCAGAGCAGGAGGCGATCTGATTAGTGATATCAGCACTTGTGTATGGTTTGGGCCTTAGTGGAACCAAACCCAGTACGCCAAAACCATCAAATCCATTAAATCCATTGCATCAGTGCAGAGGAGCCAACCCAGAGACGTATTAACTCCAAACAGTGCACACGGTGGCGCCAGCATCGCCATCGGCCCACTGCACCGCACACCTCGCACAAGCGTGGCCCCGATTCCTGCGAATCCAACGAACAGGAACTTACATCAGCCAGTCCCTTTAAGAGACTCCAGCCCCGCCCTGCACACTACTCTGTGCCACACCCCTTTAAGAACTCCAGCAGTTCACTACTGATTTACTGACTGTTTAGTGATTATTTACGTAAAGAAACAGTATCTATAGAGTTCAACACTAGGCTCGCAATGTTAACGCATTACCACACGACAGGTTTTCTTGAGGGGAGGGAGGTGTTTTTTTTTTGTTTTTTTTTAACTTACCATATCTTTTTTGTTTTGTTTATTTTTTAATGTGTGGAAACGCTGCAAGAGACTTCTAAAAGATTTGCTGATTTGAAAGAAACAGAAGAAAAGAGATGCTCCGAATCGTTTTGTTTGAAATGGATGGTGATGTGTAGTACACACCGATAATACCACGCTTATCTGTTGTAGATAGGGCACTTATGTAAGACTGTATTTCTTCACTAAATCGAGGCTGCGGGCCTGTAAAAGAGAAAAAAAACCTAGAAATTTAGTAGTAATTTGGAAAGACTAACTCCTAGGAGTTGCTTACTCTTTTATGGTGACCTAGTCACTTTTTTTACTAATCTTCTCTGCGAGAAATGGTGATTTTTTTTTTTTTGTTTCTTTTTTTTTTTTTTCCAATGATTGTAAATAAGAAATATTGTATACGGATGCTTTTTAAAGGAACTGTGTGTCTATGACAAGCTTATTCCTTCCTCATGCAAGTGCGCATATGTATTCAGAGCATACAACACGAACACAGAGGACGTAAAAAGAAAAACAACACATTTTGCTCAGTCTTGTCATCACTGTCTGGTTAAACAAACAAACAAACCAACAAACAAACAAGCAAACAAACAAACACCTCATTCTCCCTTTCGTCACCAGCATGACTGTCGAGTCCAGAAATGCAAACAGATTTATCTATTAGGAGTTGTAAGCAAACCACACGACAAGTTCCTGTTTTTTTGTTATAATAAATCTTAAATTTATCATTCTAAAGCTGTTCTGTTGTGATTTGGGAAGATAAACACTGAACCGTGTCTTTATTGTAAGTACTTAAAAGTACTCAAAGGTATCATTTCAGTTGTAAAACACTGTATAAAGAATAATACGCTTTTTTGTTGTTTAAGGTGCCACAGACTCAAAAACTGTATTTACATTGTTTTATAGTGTAACAATGAGAGTTCAATAGTGTTATAAATTCAGCCTTCTGTAACCCAGTCTAGTCCATCTCTAAACCAGTATGGTCTATCTCTAACCCAGTCTATTCCATCTCTAATTCAGTTTAGTCCATCTCTAAACCAGTATGGTCTACCTCTAACCCAGTCTATTCCATCTCTAATTCAGTTTAGTCCATCTCTAAACCAGTATGGTCCATCTCTAATTCAGTCTAGTCCATCTCTAAACCAGTATGGTCCATCTCTAACCCAGTCTAATCCATCTCTAATTCAGTTTAGTCCATCTCTAAACCAGTATGGTCCATCTCTAGACCAGTATGGTCCATCTCTAACTCAGTCTAGTCCATCTCTAACCCAGCCTAGTCCATCTCTAACCCAGTCTAGTCCATCTCTATCTCAGTCTAGTCCATCTCTAACCCAGTCTAGTCCATCTCTAACTCGGTCTAGTCCATCTCTAACCCAGCCTAGTCCATCTCTAACCCAGTCTAGTCCATCTCTATCTCAGTCTAGTCCATCTCTAACCCAGTCTAGTCCATCTCTAACTCGGTCTAGTCCATCTCTAACTCGGTCTAGTCCATCTCTAACCCAGTCTAGTCCATCTCTAACTCGGTCTAGTCCATCTCTAACTCGGTCTAGTCCATCTCTAACTCGGTCTAGTCCATCTCTAACCCGGTCTAGTCCATCTCTAACCCTGTCTAGTCCATCTCTAACTCTGTCTAGTCCATCTCTAACTCTGTCTAGTCCATCTCTAACTCAGTCTAGTCCATCTCTAACCCAGTCTAGTCCATCTCTAACCCAGTCTTGTCCATCTCTAACTCAGTCTAGTTCATCTCTAACCCAGTTTAGTCCATCTCTAACCCAGTCTAGTCCATCTCTAACTCAGTTTAGTCCATCTCTAACCCAGCCTAGTCCATCTCTAACCCAGTCTAGTCCATCTCTATCTCAGTCTAGTCCATCTCTAACCCAGTCTAGTCCATCTCTAACTCGGTCTAGTCCATCTCTAACCCAGCTAGTCCATCTCTAACCCAGGTCTAGTCCATCTCTATCTCAGTCTAGTCCATCTCTAACCCAGTCTACGTCCAATCTCTAACTCGGTCTAGTCCATCTCTAACTCGGTCTAGTCCCATCTCTAACTCGGGTCTAGTCCATCTCTAACCGGTCTAGTCCATCTCTAACCCTGTCTAGTCCATCTCTAACTCTGTCTAGTCCATCTTACTCAGTCTAGTCCATCTCTAACCCAGTCTAGTCCATCTCT
This sequence comes from Megaleporinus macrocephalus, assembly GCA_021613375.1. Taxonomy (NCBI): domain Eukaryota; kingdom Metazoa; phylum Chordata; class Actinopteri; order Characiformes; family Anostomidae; genus Megaleporinus; species Megaleporinus macrocephalus. The sequence goes on from CM038708.1 coordinate 8,727,215, forward strand.
AACCCAGTCTAGTCCATCTCTAACTCAGTCTAGTTCATCTCTAACCCAGTTTAGTCCATCTCTAACCCAGTCTAGTCCATCTCTAACTCAGTTTAGTCTATCTTTAACCCAGTCTAGTCTATCTTTAAACCAGTCTAGTCCATCTCTAACCCAATCTAGTCCATATCTAAGCCCATATCTGAAATCTGTGTTGCAGCCAGTTTATCTTATGATGATGCTATTACGACTGTCAGCATTACATATAAGGGTGATTCTTCAATTAGGGGAACTTTCACGTCTCTAGGTTATTAATTTGTTTTGAAATTGCTTTAATACGAAACAAATATTTTTGGTATTAAAAAGATCATTCTAAAAAAATTACACACCAAAATAATTATGATTTCCATTTTTATAATGATTTACATTTACACATTATTTATTTATTTATTTATAGCTAAACATTACATTTACACATTATTAATTTATTTATAACTAAACATTACATTTACACATTATTTATTTATTTACAACTAAACATTACATTCACACATTATTTATTTATTTATTCATAGCTAAACATTACATTTACACATTATTAATTTATTTATAACTAAACATTACATTTACACATTATTAATTTATTTATAACTAAACATTACATTTACACATTATTTATTTATTTATTTATAACTAAACATTACATTTACACATTATTTATTTATTTATAACTAAACATTACATTTACACATTATTTATTTATTTATTTATTTATTTATAGCTAAACATTACATTTACACATTATTAATTTATTTATAACTACACGTTCATTTACACATTATTTATTTATTTATTTATAGCTAAACATTACATTTACACATTAATTTATTTATAACTAAACATTACATTTACGCATTATTTATTTATTTATAGCTAAACATTACATTTACACATTATTAATTTATTTATAACTAAACATTACATTTACATATTATTTATTTATTTATAACTAAACATTACATTTAAACATTATTTATTTATTTACAAAAAAACATATTTACACATTATTTTTTTATTTACAAAAAAACATTACATTTACACATTATTTATTTATTTATAACTTTACATTTACACATTATTTATTTACAAACAAACATTACATGTACACATTATTTATTTATAACTAAACATTACATTTACACATTATTTATTTGTTTATAACTAAACATTACATTTACACATTATTTATTTATTTACAACTTAACATTACATTTACACATTATTTATTTATAACTAAACATTACATTTACACATTATTTATTTATTTATAACTAAACATTACATTTACACATTATTTATTTACAACTAAACATTACATTTATACATTGTTTATTTATTTATAACTAAACATTACATTTACATATTATTTATTTATTTACAACTACACATTAATTTACACATTATTTATTTATTTATTTATAACGAAACATTACATTTACACATTACTTATTTGTTTAATCACAACTAAACATTACATTTACACATTTATTTATGTATAACAAAACATTGCATTTACACATTATTTATTTATTTACAACTAACCATTACATTCACACATTATTTAATTATTTATTTATTTATTTATTTACAATTACACATTAATTTACACATTATCTATTTATTTATTTATAACTGAACATAACATTTACACATTATTTATTTATCCATGTATTTATTTATTTACAACTACACATTAATTTACACATTATTTATTTATTTATTTATAACTAAACATTACATGTACACATTATTTATTTATTTACAACTAACCATTACATTCACACATTATTTAATTATTTATTTATTTATTTATTTACAATTACACATTAATTTACACATTATCTATTATTTATTTATAACTGAACATAACATTTACACATTATTTATTTATCCATGTATTTATTTATTTACAACTACACATTAATTTACACATTATTTATTTATTTATTTATAACTAAACATTACATGTACACATTATTTATTTATTTACAACTAAACATTACATTTACACGTTATTTATTTATAACTAAACATTACATTTACACATTATTTATTTATAACAAAACATTACATTTACACATTATTTATTAATTTACAACTAAACCTTACATTTATACATTATTTATTTATTCATAACTACACATTACATTTACACATTATTTATTTATTTACAACTAAACATTACATTTACACATTAATTATTTATAACTAAACATTACATTTACACATTATTTATTTATGTATAACAAAACATTGCATTTAAATATTATTTATTTATTTACAACTAAACATTACATTTACACATTTATTTATTTATTTATTTATTAATTTACAACTACACATTAATTTACACATTATTTATTTATTTATTTATTTATTTATTTATTTACAACTACACATAATTTACACATTATTTATTTATTTATTTATAACTAAACATTACATTTACACATTATTTATTTATTTACAACTAAACATTACATTTACACATTTATTTATTTATTTATTTATTTACAACTACACATAATTTACACATAATTTATTTATTTATTTACAACAAAACATTACATTTACACATTATTTATTTATTTATTTATAACTAAACATTACATTTACACATTATTTATTTATTTATAATTTAACATTAAATTTACACATTATTTATTTATTTGTAATTAAACATTACATGTACACATTATTTATTTATTTATTTATGTGTATTTAAAGTGCCGCTTGTACTAGCTGTTAACTAATTTTAGCAAATCTATGGTCTAGCTAGCTTTTTTCTTAAAGTGAAAATTGTCATTACCACAACACGTCATTACCAACACATAACCTGTTGAGATGATAATGACATTTGTTGATGGTAAATATAATTAAGTCTAACAGTGTGATTTTAGAATGAAATTCAAGTGAAATATAATATTTTATAAATCTAAGTTAAGATGGCAAATAGAGCCCGCAATTGAAGAACCACCCACAAACACACATGTAGGTTCACTGGTGGATTTGGATGATAAGTAAAATGGCTATATTTGTGTTGTAGACATGGCAACCCCTGGTTCCATTCACCACTATTAATAAAGAAGTTCGATATCTACAGTCAACTGTTTCACACCAAACCCCTCTGACTGACTGTTTACCTTAACCACTAAATTTTTTTTAGTAATTTAGAAAAATTGGTGGATTCCCCTTTTTGACACTGTCCATGGCTATTAATAAATGATGCACATCAATAATTTAAAGTCACCATTTAAAATCCTTCAGCTCTTACCATCCTGGTGACCCTGTGCTCATGCTGTGCTTGCAAAGACAGGCCACTAGGTGTCAGCATAGCGTAGATATGTTTTTTAGTGGTTGAGCTGATTAGGTAGTACTGGAACAGTAACAAGGCCTGCTGGGTCTTGCTGTGCTACTCAGGTCTCCATAGAAAAACACTGTTGCCAGTACCAGGTAGGGGTAAAAGCCCACCCTGCCAAACCCCACCACAACACAATATGGGGCAGTGGGACCACATTGCCTGGAGTGATGGAGCTCCATACAATACCTTTGAGGTGATCCAGACATCCATCAGTACCTCAGCTCACTGATGCTTTTGTAGCTGAGTGCAACCAAATCCTCACAGCAATGTTCCAACTTATGCTACTTAACAGCAGAGGTGTCAAGTAACAGAGTACAAATACTTTGTTACCTTACTTAAGTAGTAATTTTGGTTATTTGTACTTTACTTTAGTAATTATTTTTCAGCTGATTACACTCCATTATCTGTACTTTCTACTCCTTACATTTACACACCATTATCAGTACTTTCTACTCCTTACATTTACACTCCATTATCAATACTTTCTACTCCTTACATTTACACTCCATTATCAGTACTTTCTACTCCTTACATTTACACTTCATTATCAGTACTTTCTACTCCTTACGTTTACACTCCATTATCAGTACTTTCTACTCCTTACATTTACACTCCATTATCTGTACTTTCTACTACTTACTTTTACACTCCATTATCAGTACTTTCTACTCCTTACATTTACACTCCATTATCAGTACTTTCTACTCCTTACATTTACACTCCATTATCTGTACTTTCTACTCCTTACATTTACACTCCATTATCAGTACTTTCTACTCCTTTCATTTACACTCCATTATCAGTACTTTCTACTCCTTACATTTACACTCCATTATCTGTACTTTCTACTCCTTACATTTACACACCATTATCAGTACTTTCTACTCCTTACATTTACACTCCATTATCAATACTTTCTACTCCTTTCATTTACACTCCATTATCAGTACTTTCTACTCCTTACATTTACACTCCATTATCTGTACTTTCTACTCCTTACATTTACACTACATTATCAGTACTTTCTACTCCTTACATTTACACTCCATTATCAGTACTTTCTACTCCTTTCATTTACACTCCATCATCAGTACTTTCTACTCCTTTCATTTACACTCCATTATCAGTACTTTCTACTCCTTTCATTACACTCCATTATCAGTACTTTCTACTCTTTCATTTACACTCCATTATCAGGTACTTTCTACTCCTTACATTTACATTCCATTATCAGTACTTTCTACTCCTGACATTTACACTACATTATCAGTACTTTCTACTCCTTACATTTACACTACATTATCAGTACTTTCTACTCCTTACATTTACACTCCATTATCAGTACTTTGTACTCCTTTCATTTACACTCCATCATCAGTACTTTCTACTCCTTTCATTTACACTTCATTATCAGTACTTTCTACTCCTTACATTTACATTCCATTATCAGTACTTTCTACTCCTTACATTTACACTCCATTATCAGTACTTTCTACTCCTTACATTTACACTCCATTATCAGTACTTTCTACTCCTTTCATTTACATTCCATTATCAGTACTTTCTACTCCTTAAATTTACACTCCGTTATCAGTACTTTCTACTCCTTACATTTACACTTCATTGTCAGTACTTTCTACTCCTTACATTTACACTCCATTATCAGTACTTTCTACTCCTTACATTTACACTCCATTATCAGTACTTTCTACTCCTTTCATTTACATTCCATTATCAGTACTTTCTACTCCTTAAATTTACACTCCATTATCAGTACTTTCTACTCCTTACATTTACACTTCATTGTCAGTACTTTCTACTCCTTACATTTACACTCCATTATCAGTACTTTCTACTCCTTTCATTTACACTCCATTATCAATACTTTCTACTCCTTACATTTACACTCCATTAGCAGTACTTTCTACTCCTTTCATTTACACTCCATTATCAGTACTTTCTACTACTTACATTTACACTCCATTATCAGTACTTTCTACTCCTTTCATTTACATTCCATTATCAGTACTTTCTACTCCTTTCATTTACACTCCATTATCAGTACTTTCTACTACTTACATTTACACTCCATTATCAGTACTTTCTACTCCTTACATTTACACTCCATTATCAGTACTTTATACTCCTTACATTTACACTCCATTATCAGTACTTTCTACTCCTTCTATTTACACTCCATTATCAGTACTTTCTACTCCTTACATTTACACTCCATTATCAGTACTTTATACTCCTTACATTTACACTCCATTAACAGTACTTTCTACTCCTTACATGTATACTCCATTATATGTACTTTCTACTCCTTACATTTACACTCCATTATCAGTACTTTCTACTCCTTTCATTTACACTCCATTATCAGTACTTTCTGCTCCTTACATTTACACTTCATTATCAGTACTTTCTACTCCTTACATTTACACTCCATTATCAGTACTTTCTACTCCTTTCATTTACACTCCATTATCAGTACTTTCTGCTCCTTACATTTACACTTCATTATCAGTACTTTCTACTCCTTACATTTACACTCCATTATCTGTACTTTCTACTCCTTACATTTACACTCCATTATCAGTACTTTCCACTCCTTACATTTACACTCCATTATCAGTACTTTCTACTCCTTACATTTACACTCCATTATCAGTACTTTCTACTCCTTTTATTTACACTCCATTATCAGTACTTTCTGCTCCTTACATTTACACTTCATTATCAGTACTTTCTACTCCTTACATTTACACTCCATTATCAGTACTTTCTACTCCTTACATTTACACTCCATTATCTGTACTTTCTACTCCTTACATTTACACTCCATTATCAGTACTTTCCACTCCTTACATTACACTCCATTATCAGTACTTTCTACTCCTTACATTTACACTCCATTATCAGTACTTTCTACTCCTTTTATTTACACTCCATTATCAGTACTTTCCTGCTCCTTACATTTACACTTCATTATCAGTACTTTCTACTCCTTACATTTACACTCCATTATCAGTACTTTCTACTCCTTACATTTACACTCCATTATCAGTACTTTCTACTCCTTACATTTACACTCCATTATCAGTACTTTCTACTTCTTTCATTTACATTCCATTATCAGTACTTTCTACTCCTTTTATTTACACTCCATTATCAGTACTTTCTGCTCCTTACATTTACACTTCCTTATCAGTACTTTCTACTCCTTACATTTAAACTCCATTATCTGTACTTTCTACTCCTTACATTTACACTCCATTATCAGTACTTTCTACTCCTTACATTTACACTCCATTATCAGCTTACTTTCTACTCCTTACATTTACACTCCATTATCAGTACTTTCTACTACTTACATTTACACTCCATTATCAGTACTTTCTACTACTTACATTTACACTCCATTATCAGTACTTTCTACTCCTTACATTTACACTCCATTATCAGTACTTTCTACTCCTTACATTACACTCCATTATCAGTACTTTCTACTCCTTACATTTACACTCCATTATCAGTACTTTCTACTCCTTACATTTACACTCCATTATCAGTACTTTCTACTCCTTACATTTACACTCCATTATCAGTACTTTCTACTCCTTACATTTACACTCCATTATCAGTAAAGATTATTGATAACATGTCTTTGAAGTTTGACTTCATTACAATACTTATAGACAACTAGTCATCATATCTTCTGCTCCATGAAACACATGTTAATGTTCAGTAGTAACAGATATGCTTCTTTAATATATTTACATTGTACTAAACTACATTCATGTTCAATGGGCGTATATGAGGCTGAAACAGGAAGCCTAGCGCATCCCAAGTTTTTGGGGAGGTGGGCTAGTGCACTGTAGACCCCTGTGGTGCGGCGTAAGCTTTTGTTCTTTATGGCATTTTTTCCCTTACATTACTTTTACTTTTAAACTTTAAGTCGTTTTGAAAGCAGTACTTTTACACTTTTACTGGAGTAAAAAGCCTCATTTGATACTTCAACTTCTACAGAAGTATTTTTAAACCCTAGTATCTATACTTCTACCTGAGTAATGACTGTGAATACTTTTAACACCTTTGCTAAACAGGAACTACTTCTATATTAATGTCCTTCATTCCAGAAGGACGTGAAGCTTCTTTTAACAAGTGTTAACACGTCTGAGGAAGAAAAGAAGGGAGCGAGATGAATTGTCAACAGGACGTTTACTACAGTCACGTACAATTAAAACATGGGAGGATTTAAAAAAACATAAAAAAAGATTAAATATACACGGAAATGGAGAATATCCTTAAAGGCGGCGTCTCTGAAATGCACGCCGCTCTGAGGCAATTTACCCAAAACCCAATTACAGAGGAGCCCCGGGGCTTCCCGGAGCACACGGTTATTATGAGTTCTGACGCTTCGTTAATGAAAAGTGTGTGAGGAGCTTTCAGGACTTCACAGTCTCGTTCTTCATGACGACGCCGCCGCCGCTCGCCTCGTTCATCTTCCGAGCGTACTTCTTCTTCAGGCACACAGCCGTCACTATGGTCACCACCAGCATGGCAGCGAAGACTGCGACGGCGGCCACGACCGCCGTGACCACGTTGTCCTTACTCGAGCTTCTAAACTGACACCTGTCCCCGTAGTACCACCAGTCTCCACCAGCCGCACACCTGCAGAGACGTGGAGCTCCGTTACAGATATCAGCCATAACATTAAACCATCTCCACTCACTGTCCACTGTATCATCTCCACTGACCATACAGGAGCTCCACTTACAGACTGTAGTTCATCTGATTCTCTGTATACTTTATTACTCTGTTCTTTAATGATCAGGACCCCCACAGGACCACCACAGAGCAAGTACTACTAGGGAGGTGGATCATTCTCAGCACTGCAGTGATACTGAGACTGCACACATATTGGTGTGTTAGTGTGTGTTGTGCTGGTGTGAGTAGATCAGACACAGCAGTGTTGCTGCTGGAGGGTTTAAGCACTGTGTCCACTCACTGTCCACTCTATTAGACACTCCTACTACTTGCTGGTCCACCTTGTAGATGTAAAGTCAGAGACAGTAGCTCATCTGCTGCTGCACAGTTTGTGTTCCTCTAGTTTTTCATCAGTGGACACAGGACGCCGCCCACAGGACACTGCTGTCTGGATAGTTTTGGTTGGTGGACGATTCTCAGTGCAGCAGTGACACTGAGGTGCTTAAACACTCCAGCAGTAGTACTGCTGTGTCTGATCCACTCACACCAGCACAACACACACTAGCACCATGTCAGTGTCACTACAGCGCTGAGAAAGACCCACCACCCTAATAGTACCTGCTCTGTGGTGGTCCTGTGGGGGTCCTGATCATTAAAGAACAGGACAATGAAGTATACTGAGAATCAGAGGATCATTCTCAGCACTGCAGTGATACTGACATGGTGGTGTGTTAGTAGAGTGTGTTGTGCTGGTGTGTGTGGATCAGACACAGCAGTGCTGCTGCTGCTGGAGTGTTTAAACACCTCCTCAGTGTCACTGCTGGACTGAGAATCGTCCACCAACCAAAACTATCCAGACAGCAGTCTCCTGTGGGCGGCATCCTGTGACTAGAGATAGATGAGCTACTGTCTCAGACATTACATCTACAAGGTGGACCAGCAAGTAGTAGGAGTGTCTAATAGAGTGGACAGTGAGTGGACACAGTGCTTAAACACTCCAGCAGGAGCACTGCTGTGCTGAGAATGATCCACCACCCTAATAGTATCTGCTCTGTGGTGGTCCTGTGGGGGTCCTGATCATTAAAGAACAGAGTAATAAAGTATACAGAGAATCAGATGAACTACAGTCTGTAAGTGTGGCTCCTGTATGGTCAGTGGAGCTGATAAACTGGACAGCTAATAATAATTTAATTTAATAATGTTGGATTTCTGCTGATACGTACTTGCAGACCGCTTGAGCTGCGCTGTCCTGCACACAGACCCCGTCATGTTCACACGTCACTGTGGTACAGGGATCATAAGGAAGTGTAGTAGTGGTGGTGAAATTTTGTTCTGTGGGAGGGACGGTCGCGGGGTCTGCTGTTGTTGGTGGGTCTGCTGTTGTTGGTGGGTCTGCTGTTGTTGGTGGGAGGGGATGTGAAGGCACCAGGTGGGATATATCTACAAGGCAAATATAATCAGTTACAGACCAGCATCTAATTTAGTCAGTACACAGGGCTGTACAGCTAAGACAGGTTCGTGGGTCAGCAAGCCAAGATTTGGGGTCCAAATTGGAGAAGCCCTTAGGCTTGCCCTGCAGAAGTTCTAATCATAAATATCTGGACTGCACTCGCTTCTCTTGGTTTAAATTAGAGCATCAGCTTGACGAACCACTCAGCGGCTCCAGGCACATGAAAAGGTTTGAGCACTAGTTTGTGCGTATATGTTGGTGTTCACTATTGTGTGTGTGTGTAGGTGGGTGTTTCACTGCCCCCTACTGTTTGTGTTCACTAGTGTGTATATGTCAGTGTTTAACTGCCCCCTAGTGTGTGTGTTCAGTAGTGTGTGTATATGTGGGTGTTTCACTGCCCTCTACTCTTTGTGTCCACTAGTGTGTGTGTATGTGAGTGTTTCACTGCCCCCTAGTGTATATGTTCACTAGTGTATGTATATGTTAGTGTTTCACTGCCCCCTAGTGTGTGTGTTCACTGGTGTGTTTATAATTAGTGTTTCACTGACCCCTAGTGTGTGTGTTCAGTAGTGTGTGTGTGTATGTGAGTGTTTCACTGCCCCCCTAGTGTGTATGTGCACTAGTGTGTGTATATGTGGGTGTTCCACTGACACCAAGTGTGTGTATTCACTAGTGTGTGTGTGTTTGTGTATCTATATACAGTAGCTCTTATTGAGCTTGTGTAAGATCATGTGTGTGTTTGTGTGTGTGTGAGTGTATCTATATACAGTAGCTCTTATTGAGCTTGTGTAAGATCCTGTGTGTGTGTGTGTGTTTGTGTATCTATATACAGTAGCTCTTATTGAGCTTGTGTAAGATCATGTGTGTGTGTTTGTGTGTTTGTGAGTCTATATACAGTAGCTCTTATTGAGCTTGTGTAAGATCCTGTGTGTGTGTTTGTGTGTGTCTGTGTGTCTGTGTGCATGTGTGTGTTTGTGTGTTTGTGTGTGTGTGTTTGTGTGTGTGTGTGTGTGTGTATGTGTGTATCTGTATACAGTAGCTCTTATTGAGCTTGTGTAAGATCCTGTGTGTGTGTGTGTGTGTGTGTGTGTGTGTGTGTGTGTGTGTGTGTGTGTGTGTGTGTGTGTCTCTATCTACAGCAGCTCTTATTGAGCTTGTGTAAGATCCTCACCCTCCATGGTGAGAAGGAAGATGGCATCTCCACCCTTGATGAAGTCTCTGCTGAGTGCTCTGGATTGGGTCAGGTACACCGAAGTTCCTTGTCCAGGACCCCGAAAGTACTTGGTGTTGTCCGGTTCCGTCACTTCCATGCCCACTTTACGGGGGTCGTCCCAGAAGAACGTTTCAGACGCTAAATAAAAAACATCATACCAACATTTAGCCTTTCAATAGTCCGGAGCATGAGGTTCATCTACAGTGTTAAGAGAGTTACTCCATAAACATATTCTAGTACAGCGATTCTCAACTGGTGGGTCACTGACATGTGGTGGGCGGGTTGTGGACAGCTTGTAAAAAAATAAATAAATAAATGTTGTTGTTTTTTTTTATTTTAAAGAATTAATGCTCAAATAATAAAAATCTGATTTTGTACTTTGTCTTTGATCTTAGTAGGCGAGCGCGGCTAGTATGTCTGAATACTCAGTAGGTATCGAGTAGTAGGTGAACGGTACCCGGATGACCTCCTGAATCGGCAGCTGTTTTTATGTAGGTGAACACAGAACACTGCGCTATCCCATAATTCACCTGGAGCCGCGGATGAATTCAAAGTGGAGTAAATAAACGATGTAAAGCTGAACGTGGGCTGTGTGTACGTAGCTACGGCTAGTGAACTGCCGCTACAGAAGTTAGCGCTACTGCAATGATTACATTCCTCCCATTTCATCTTCTCTGAGCTACAGCTCCACACCGTCTGATACATAATCAGACAAAAACACAGATCAGAGTCACTAAAAGGTCTAAATCTGTCAGTAAACGAGCTTTAAAATGAATAGCAGGACTTTTACGATGGTGGTCTGACGTCTTGAGTCACAGGACGCTGGTAATATGGTGGACGTAGTATGTCAGAGCTTGTGTGGTACTAAAACTCACCTACTGAACTTACCTACTAGTCTACCGCTCGAGCAGTACGTACTGACTCTAATTCAGTATCTACTGACTAGTAGGCGATTTTAGGTGATGGTCAGCTTCACGATAGTCCTCCAGGAACTCAGGAGATGTTTATCGCTTGAACATCCAGCTCAGTCTGTTCCAGATAATGTCTTAGGTTTACCTAAGAACGTACCTGGTAAAGGTGGTTAATCCATGTATAAGGACTAGAATGGGATATTCAGATGTTTGTTTTTCAGTATCAGGAGAGACAGCCCTGGAACCCAGTGCTTAAGAAACTACCATTAAGGCTATATACTGGTCTCTTCCTTTGACGCCAAGAGAAGAAATTCCAACTCCTTTGTTAAGTGTTATGAATTAATCAAGTGTTCAAGCAAGTCCGGCATCATTTAGAACAATATAGAAACATTGAAATATTAGGCCAACTCAATTTTACCCTCATGTCTTGTCCTAGAACATAACCTAGCCTTCAAACTGCCCTGACCGGAATGATATGGAGGTTCTAGCTAAGCGTGCCGTTGGCCATTGGAGTTGATACTGCCCAATGTGAGTGTAGCAGATATGTTTGTATTCAGCTGTTCTCAGTTTGGTTTATTTTCTGTGACATAAGGACAGAATTTCATTTCAGCTATATTCTAAATGTTGATCTCCCGACAATATCTGCACTTACAGATGTACAGATTTTGCTAGCACGAGCCAGAAAATCACTGAGTGGTTTTAATGTAATCTTATTCAGAATCTCATTAGTTCTTATAAAGCTGGACTCTGGACTGCGGATAAGATTTTACGCTCTTGCAGAATAGAGTTATCTTGTATCTTATCTGTGTATCTGACTCCAGCTTACACACCCCTCATCAGACGCTCCAGACCAGTTCAGAAGCAGGTGAAAACCTGGCCGGCAGGAGCCATCTCTGCCCTTCAGGACTGTTTTGAGTGCACTGCATGGGACGTGTTCAAGGAGGCTGCGACTGAAGGCGACTCTGTTAACTTGGAGGAGTACACAGCATCAGTCACTGGCTACATCAGCAAGTGTATTGATGATGTCACTGTCTCCAAGACCATCACCATATGCCCAAACCAGAAGCCGTGGATGACTCCTGAGGTGCGTGCGCTACTGAGGACCCGCGACTCGGCCTTCAGAGTGGGTGACAAGGCGGCCCTAAGGAGAGCAAGAGCCAAATTGTCACGAGCCATCCGAGAGGCAAAGCGCGCTCACGCCCAGAGGATCCACAACCACTTCCAGGACACGGGTGACACGCGGCGCATGTGGCAGGGCATCCAGGAAATCACACACTACAGGACAATGCCACCGTCCTGTGACAGTGATGCCTTCCTCCCCGATGCCCTGAACAACTTTTATGCACGGTTTGAGGCACAGAACAACACGTTGGTGAGCAAGATCACACCCAAGCCAGACGAGCAGGCGCTGTGCCTGACTGCAGTGGACGTGAGGAAAACTCTGCGCAGAGTCAACCCACGGAAAGCTGCAGGACCAGACAACATCCCTGGCAGAGTGCTCAGAGAGTGTGCAGACCAGTTGACAGATGTTCTCACGGACATCTTCAACGTCTCCCTGCGCAGCTCCACTGTCCCAACGTGCCTCAAGACCACCACCATCATCCCCGTGCCGAAGAAGTCCACGGTGTCCTGCCTCAATGACTACCGTCCCGTAGCTCTCACGCCCATCATCATCAAGTGCTTCGAGAGGCTAGTCATAAGGAACATCAAAACCCAACTGCCCTCTTCATTGGACCCCTTGCAATTTGCATATCGTCCCAACCGCTCCACGGACGATGCCATCACCACCACCCTTCATCTCTCCCTTACCCACCTGGAGAAGAAGGACACCTACGTCAGAATGCTGTTCATAGACTTCAGTTCAGCATTCAACACCATCATCCCACAGAATCTCACCAGGAAGTTAAGCCTGCTGGGCCTCAACACCCCCCTGTGCAACTGGATCCTGGACTTCCTGACAGGGAGGCCCCAGTTAGTCCGGTTCGGGAACAGCAGCTCCAGCACCATCACCATGAACACTGGGGCACCCCAGGGCAGTGTACTGAGTCCTCTGTTGTTCACCCTGCTGACTCATGACTGTGTTGCGAAACACCAGTTCTAACAGCATCATAAAGTTCGCCGATGATACAACTGTGCTGGGTCTCATCAGCAAAGGCGACGAGTCAGCATACAGGGAGGAGGTACAGCAGCTGACAGACTGGTGTACAGTCAACAACCTTCACTGGAATGTAGAGAAGACCAAGGAAATGGTTGTTGACTTCAGGAAATCAAGACCGGACCACTCTCCGCTTAACATCAACGGCTCCTCTGTGGAGATCGTTAAGAGCACCAAGTTCCTTGGTGTCCACCTAGCGGAGAACCTCACCTGGTCCCTGAACACCAGCTCTACAGCCAAGAAAGCCCAGCAGCGTCTCTACTTCCTCCGGAAGCTGAGAAAGGCCCGTCTCCCTCCACCCATCCTCACCCTCTTCTATAGGGGAACCATAGAGAGCATCCTAAGCAGCTGCATCACTGCTTGGTTTGGGACCTGCACAGCCTCTGACCGCAAGTCCCTCCAACGCATTGTGAGGACAGCTGAGAGGATCATCGGAGTCTCTCTCCCCTCCGTCTTGGACATTTACTGCACCCGCTGCATCCGCAAAGCAACCAGCATTGTGGATGACCCCACCCACCCTTCACACAGACTGTTCTCCCTCCTGCCATCAGGAAGAAGGTACCGCAGCGTCCGGTCCAACACGACCAGACTCTGCAACAGCTTCTTCCCCCAAGACTTCAGACTTCTCAACACAACTCAACTTCTGAACTGATATCTTTCTCCAACCATTTACCCCAGATAAAAAAAAGGGAAGCATTTTTGCACAAAGCATTGCACTAATAACTTTACTACCTCACTGGACTCTATTTATTACACATTGCACAATTTGCACACAACCAGCAATTATTTATTATTCTCTGTCTGTACTGTGTTGTGTTGTCTGTCCGTACTTGTTTGTTTGTGTTGCACTTGTGTCTGTATGCACTGTCTATGTTGCACCATGGTCCTGGAGGAACGTTGTTTCGTTCCACTGTGTACTCTGTATGTAGTTGAAATGACAATAAAAACCCACTTGACTTGACTTGACTTGACTTGTTTATATCCTGATTATGTAACACCATTGCATGCATAGGTGCCAAATCATTGCTCTTCTGATCTTCTGCATCCGTGCATTAGACTTGCTAACACGAGTTTTAAACTTAGTTAATTTAAAGTTCTATTTTATGTTGATAACAATAGTTTCAGTGGATTTTAAGCATATTTTTAGGGACGCATGGTAGACGTGATTGATTTTTTGGTAGACGTGACTTTCGTCTTGATTTTTCTTGTATAAGAAATTTGTTATTATAGAATTACATAAATATAGACTGTTTTGAATTGTTTGAATTATAGAAACAAACCCAAGTAGACTGAAATTTGCTTTGATTTTCTTTCTTTGCTTTTGGAATTTTGGTTTAACCTGCAAATTGGTGCTCATGGGTACATGGGTTCCCTTCCACTGTTGTCTGCATGTTAAAAAGTCAGTAACATATATAAACCTAATGAATTACATTAATATTCATTAAGTTCTACCTCATTTCTGGTGGTAGGTGCAACCACAAATAACCATGCAAGCCATTAGATAAAAGGTTCTTCTGCAGTCCTACCTTCTTCTCTCAGAGTGGGGTCAGCCGTGACGCTCCTTTGGTTGGACATGCGTCTGCGGATGTCTGGATTCTGGTCCATCAGCATCATAGTCATCTGTTTCCACGGGCAGGGCCAGATGAGACCAGCATCCACTGCGTCGTCTCCAGATGTCAGATGGGCGTACGCCCCCAGCTCCCCAGGAGAGCTCTCAGAACCATTGGGATACAACCCCATCTGGAAGGTGTAGCCGTCCTTGGAACGGAAGCGTGGGCTGTAGATGGCGGTGCCCATTGGTGTGTTTTCCATCACACTCTTGAAGTCCTTGATCCGCCACACATGCTCCGGGCAGGTGGTCTCGGACAGGTTGACGTCGTCCAAGGAAAGGCCGCCCGTGGAGCTTCCAGAACCTTTGGTGCCCATGAAAACCACACGGAACTTCTTGGAAACGTCCAGAGTAACGTGGTGCAGCTGCCACAGGTCCTCGGGAGGTCCTGCAAGAAAAGACATGTTTAAGAACCATTCGATTCTTGGTGGAGTTGAAGTACAAATGGACTGTTGTTCTTGTGTTTATCCAGACTCACCATTGATTTGCTGAACTAGGCGTAGACTGCCTTCAGCGTTGGCCTCGTCAAACTCTCTCACCCAGATGGCCAACTTGTCGTTGGGGTTTCCACTGTGGTAATGGAAGAACTGCAGGCACTGGTAGCCTCGCTTAGGATACAGCAGCCTGCTTTCTAACATAGCAGTGTCCCCGTCATTGCCACTGACAGTGCTGAAGTGCATGAAGTAGCCCTTGCCTAAAAACAAAAGAGCCATTAAAAGAGAAACGGCCAAAAAAACAAGACGTCAAATCATGAAGGCCTTAGTGGACTAAAATTAGTCATCCATGAATTAGTGATGTTTATGTCAGTACCATATTGAGTAACGTTGATAAAGACATCATTGACTTTGTTATCTTTATATCTATAGATATAAAATACTTTATATCTGATTAATATTTAATGAAATCAGCAGCATATAGTCTATTTTTATGCCCTTCTTGTTTACAGTGTTGCTGTACAAGCCAAAATATAAACAACATTAGTACCAATTATAGCTCCTCTTAAGAGAGAGGAAGAGAAAAGAGGAGGAAAAACATTACCTGGATAGGAAAGCATTGTGAAAGAATAAAGTTACCAGCAAAGTAATACTTTGAACCATACAAATATGAGTATTCTTAAATAATAAGTGGTTAAATTAAGTTGTTTGGGGCAGTTGTGGACTGGACACCAGTTTGATCCCATGAACATCTGTCGTGCACTTGAGCAAGACACCTAACCACAACTGCTCCCCTGGTCATTCATGCCCCTAGTATGTCTACTTCACTGGCAGAAGAGCTTTCCTAGAACTGAACACTGAATAAGAATGCAAACATTTCTGAATATGCTTGATTATTCAAAATACTCCAGTGCCTCCCAGCCCCCTTCGCCCCAACGCCTCAATCCTTCGCTCCAATAGCTTGTACAGCTTGTTTGAACACGAGTCAACAGAATAAAAAAGAATTAATAATTAATAAAGACTAATTATTCAAAAACAAACTAGCATGGGTTTCAGCTCAACGACCCAAAAAATGTTCAACCAAATTTGCTACATGTGCCAAGTGGAGCTGATTATGCTAGCAGGCTAAAAACTAAGCTCCCAAATGCCACAGAACATGTCAAATCTTTCTATGTGTCTCTTGACAGCCTCTAAACTTACTGTGCAGTAGAAACATCCATGAGCTGGAGTATTGCAGAGATAGGAAATTAGGCTTTGACCACCACTCTGGTTTGTGGAATATTCACCAGTCAGTTCATCTTTGTTAAGGATAAAGTCCTGCTCCTATAAATTTTAGGGCTGGAAGTTTAACTGGGATTCAGTTTCAGAGAGTGTAAACGTTGTTATGAAAATAGGATATCAGTGTTGAGGTGAAAGTAAAGAATGGTGGTAGTTCTAAAATAAATCTCAATATTACCAGCGTAACACTGAAAATGCTAATTATTTGAGCAAAGGGGCAAAGAATGGGCAATAAAGAAGAGGGGGCCAAGGACGGATCCCTGAGGTACACCACGAATAGCAGCATCAGTGGCAACAACACTTTAACCAGGAACGGCAAACTGAAAACCAATCGGTGGCAGTTATATCAATGACAGAGAAACAGGAGTTGAACATGTCATGGTCAGTGGTGCTTAAATCTAAACGTAGAAGGATAATGAGCAGTGAGACGAGCAGTGAGACGAGCAGTGAGACGAGCAGTGAGACGAGTAATGAGACGAGCAGTGAGACGAGTAGTGAGACGAGTAATGAGACGAGCAGTGAGACGAGCAGTGACACGAGTAATGAGACGAGCAGTGAGACAAGTAGTGAGACGAGTAGTGAGACTGTGGGTAAATATACCAGTGCAGCGTCCCATGTTGGAATAGTCAGTATTGGGTCCACCGATTGCAGTGCTGACGCGTTCCCAGTCGGCCTTGTCGTCGTGCCCTTGGATCATCCCACAAATGTTCTCCTGCTCAAAGTCACAGGTGTCCAGGAAAGTGGGGCCGCTTGCTAGAAGAATGAGAGAAAAGATAAACATTAGCCAACCAGCGGCAATAAAAGCCACACTTTGGACGGCCATAAATGCACTTAATGTCCTTGGTCTACCCCTGTACATCATCACACAAGCTGAGGAAACGTGTTTAAATTGTCTGACAGAAGCAATATGCAAGGTTCATGCGCTCCTACGCTCAAGTGCCAGTAAGTCTCAGTGGCAGATACTTCAGTAAAAGCATGTGGGCCCTGAAGCAGTGCAATGGTATCTGGTTGGTTACCATCTTAATGGCTATCCAGATAATCTGTCCTTCGAATGAAGCCCTCTGAAGCAGTGTTACCTAACTGTTTACCAGAAACTCTGTGTTTACACTACTGAGGCACCAAAGCTCGTTTTTTAAAAACCCTTATCTCAGCAATAAGAGTATGTTCCCCAGTAAGAAGAGCAGATATGATTAGAACAGATGTAAATAATCATACATACAATACAAAGTAACATGAATATCTTATTCTTATCTTGATTTAGCTTAATGAAGTACTGAGCAGTCAAAGCAGGTATTAGATGAGAACTGATAAATAATACTGGGTTGTTTATAGAAGGAGAAGCTTGGAAAGGGTTAAAAATAGCCATTCTGGAGATACATTATTTTGAACATCAGTGATAATTCGTCTGCAGTCAGGATGAGGCTGAAGAGAGTTTCCTGTTTCAGTTTCTTGTATTTGTAGTTTTAAATCTCTCACCAGTGACAGCACCCACAGACCAACTGTTCACTATAGAGCACTCACTCCTACCAACAGGAGTCACCAGTTCTCCTGTTTCCACCTTAAACAGTGCAGCACCATTTAAGGTAGAATGGAAAAACTGGTGAATGGAAAGCTGAGCTGATGGCGCTGGTGGTCAGTAGGAGTGAGTACTGTAGTGTGTACAGGAGATCTGTGGGTGAACACTGGTGATAGATTTATCACCAGGCGGCGGAGTTGAATGCTTGTTGCTGGGTAATCCAGACCACAGTGGAAGGAAACCAAAGCACAGACATTGTGGAGCAGTTTGGTACCAAGACTAGACGAACAAACAAGCTGTATCTCAAAACTTTTCTATGTTTTTGTTTGTTTTCTTGAGTAGACTAGAAGGTGTTTCTTATATCTGCTGCTTCAATAGCACCCCATCTTCCTGTTCAGTTCAAATCTTGCTTCATAACATTAGGATCACAACTACGTCTAACATGTACTGTGATGTTCTGTTTGTGTTGATCTTTCTCTATTAACATTGTCTAAACTAATGCAGTCCAGACCCTTCACCTCCATCTCCTCCACTCTGTTCCTTACTTACTGCCCACCATCTGGATTTTGAATGTCATTGGAATGACATTAGTGGAAACAACCTTTTGAGGAGCCACTGGCCAAACACAATTGAATTATTCACTGAATTGTGCCTGATCACACCCTATGTGGCTGTAATTTCATACAGGCTCCCTCAAGAAACAAGGCAAGAAACAATCAAACTAGAGGTGCATTCCAAAAATCTTCCGTTGCCTGGAGAACATGGAGAAGGGCTGGTACCAAGGAACGACCGCCAGCACTGAGATATACTCTGTGGAGTCACATTATCATGACACCGCCGAATGGTTGGTATCACATAGGTGGTCTGGGGAATGTTGTGGTGACATTGTCTGAGTCCACTCATCCATGTGGAAGACACTCTCAACCAATTTGGGTCTGAATGCAACCTTGCAGATCACGTACATCATACATGCTGACTGTCTTCTCTGGGGTGGGTGAGATCTTCCAGCAAGACAATGTGATATCTCACACGGCTAGAAATGTCCCACATTGGTTGGAAGAGCTGACCAAGACTTCCAAGTACTACCTTGGACCCCTAATTCCCTAGACTTGAACCCAACTGAGAATCTGGGTTTGGCTCTACGGATCCTCCCCCAGGTGCCCTCCAGCAGCTGTGGGATGCACTGCAGTCAGCATGGCTTCTGATACCTGCGACCACCTACCAGGACCTTAGTGAGTCTCCCAGTCCAGTCATTTAACTGGTCATAATAATGTGACTCGGCCGTGTATAATGGCTAATAAAATGTAAATGAATTGGGAGTTTGTTGGAAACGTTCTCAGCAGAGTAACTAATGAAGCTCTTACTGCACTTGTAGAGCCTGTTGAGCTTCAGCAGGTCGCTGTCGCTGAACTCCATGCGCTGGCCAATAACATCACTGAAGGCAGGAATCTTGGTGACGATGGTGGGCTCAGTGCCATTCCGGAAGGCGGTCTTGCTGTAGTGCATCATGGAGCCGTAGTCGTAGGGCACATTCAGATTGCTGGACGTGGTGTCGTTGTATTTGTTGAAATTGTGCTCCCTGCCTGAGGGACACAAGTACAAGGTGAATTAAAATAAGTCTATGGGGCCATTGAGACGTCACTGTCCTAGAAAAACAAGTATCAATAAAATGACAACTTTATAAGAGAGAACAAAAACTTTATTTTTAGTCTTTACTTTCAGTGTAAGTCAATGGAACCAGAATTGTAAATGGTGGGTTCATGTTTTTCTTTGGAAGAACAAGATCATTTTAAGGTTATCATCTCAGAACCACTGACTGGCCACTTCAGAGTCCAGACCTCATCATTAACTAACTGAGCTCTGTGGGTGAACGCTGCTGGTGGATTGAAAACTGCCTTAACGTTAATGATGAAAGGCGCTGGAGTAGTTGGAGTAGTTGAATAATGTAACCAACTTCCAAGACTGAACTGTAAAGCAGCTTCGAATGACTCAGTACCTTCTAAAATGCGATCCCACATGATGGTGACGTAATCATCCCGGTCGGAGCGGGACTGCTCATGCCAGAAGCCCAGAGCGTGAAGGAACTCGTGCTCAATGGTGGCAATACGATCACATCCTGCACCAATAGACAACCTCTGCTTTCCCACATGCCGATTCCCCACCGATGAGAAGCACCTGTTCATGAATGGAAGCTGTTGTTAACATACATATCCTCAGACAGCACTGTGATACACTCCTGAATGTTTATTAACGTGGATATTGGAGATTTCCAATGAAAAACATATATTTACTTTTTTGTTGATTTTAAGTTATCTACATCATTTGAACACGCCAATGTTCGTTTACATTGTATGAAAAAATTATGGACTAATGGACCAATAGCGGTGCTCAAAAATAGTTTGGAAAAAACTCTGGTTCCATTGACTTACATTGAAAGTAAAGTATGTTTTGGTTATTCCTGTAAAGTTGCAATTTTAGAGATACTTGTTTTTCATTGGACAGCGACGATATATTTTGTGTTAATCTTCATATCGTCACTTTCCAAAGAAAAATAAACATCTCCAAAATGGCTACTTTACTTTCAATGTGAATCAAAGGAACCAGAAATCTTTCCAGGCTATTTTGGAGCACTTCTATTGGTTCATTTATTATGAACATTTCTACACAATGTAAACAGCAGCTGCTGTGTTTAAATAATCAACAAGAATGAGAGGCAGCGACGATGTTCTACGCAACCAAGATTTTCACTCACTTTCGCGCCTGTGTTAAATGTGATGTGACAATAAACGTGATTGGATATGTTTGTGATTTACTTGGGTGATGAGGAAAAACATTCCATCAGATTTCTTTGGAATACTGAAATCAAGTCATGCCGAAAACTGGAAGTGGACTCATTATTATTATTATTAAGGATATCATGTGAAATGTAGCTGTTGAGATTGTCAAATCCATCCATCCATTATCTTATCACAGGGGGGCTTGAGCCACTCCCAGCATCATCGGGTGAAGGTGGGGTACACCATGAACAGGTCTCCAGTCCATTGCATGGCCATTGTCAAATCTAATATATGATATTATTTAATATTGATATATAATATGCCATATATAAGATATCTTATATATAAGATAAAGTTATCAATAAACACGCCCATCTTGCACTGTACGTTTAACTCGAGGCCCTTTTTGAAGAGATGGATGAACCAAACATTTATTCAGTGTTTCAGAAATTAGCTTCGTCAGTGTTGCTGTCAGTAATATAAGCAATAACATAATAATATAATTAGAATTACATAACCACATGCCTTAATCATCACATACTTGCTTCATACTGTATCAGGCTGTTCACAATCTCCTTCCTCTCTTTCTTTCTTCCTTCCTTTCTTTCTTTCTTCCTTCCTCTCTTTCTTTCTTTCTTCCTCTCTTCCTTCCTCTCTTTCTTTCTTCCTTCCTATCTTTTTCTTCCTTCCTCTCTTTCTTTCTTCCTTCCTATCTTCCTTCCTCTCCTTCTTTCTTCCTTCCTTTCTTTATTTCTTCCTTCCTCTCTTTCTTTCTTCCTTCCTTTCTTTCTTTCTTTCTTTCTTTCTTTCTTTCTTTCTTTCTTTCTTTCTTCCATCCTTCCTTTCTTTCTTTCTTTCTTTCTTTCTTTTTTTCTCTCTTTCTTTCTTCCTTTCTAATATTCCTTCTTTCTTTCTAGCTTTCTTTCTTTGTTTCTAACTAAATTTATTTTTTTCTTTCTACCTTTCTAATATACATTCTTTCTTTAATTCATTCTTTCTTTGTAACATCCTTTCTTTCGTCCTTTCTTTCTTTCTTACTTTTTTCTTTCTTTCTTTCTTTCTAACTTTCTTTCTTCCTTCCTTCCTTTCTAATATTAATTTTTACTTTCTTTCTTTGTTTCTTACTAAATTTAATTTTTTTCTCTTTCTAACTTTCTTTCTAATTTTATTTCTTTCTTCCTTTCTTCCTTTCTAATATTCTTTCTTTCTTTCATTAATTCTTTCTTTGTAACATACTTTCTTCCTTTCTTTCTTCCTTTCTTTCTAATATTCTTTCTAATTTTCTTTTCAGCTTTCGTCCTTTCTTTCTTCCTTACTTTTTTCTTTCTTTCTTTCTTTCTTTCTTTCTTTCTTCCTTTCTTTCATTAATTCTTTCTTTCATTAATTCTTTCTTTGTAACATACTTTCTTCCTTTCTTTCTTCCTTTCTTTCTAATATTCTTTCTAATTTTCTTTTCAGCTTTCGTCCTTTCTTTCTTCCTTACTTTTTTCTTTCTTTCTTTCTTTCTTTCTTTCTTTCTTTCTTTCTTTCTTTCTTTCTTTCTTTCTAACTTTCTTTCTAGCTTTCTTTCTTCCTCTCTTCCTATCTTCCTTCCTCTCTTTCTTTCTTCCTTCCTATCTTCCTATCTTCCTTCCTCTCTTACTTTCTTCCTTCCTTCCTATCCCTCTTCCTCTCTTTATTTCTTCCTTCCTATCCCTCTTCCTCTCTTTCTTTCTTCCTTCCTATCTTCCTTCCTCTCTTTCCATCTTCCTTCCTATGTTTCTTTCTTTCTTTCTTTCTAATATTATTTCTTTCTAGCTGTCTTTCTTTTTCTTACTAAATTTCTATTTTTTTCTCTTTCTAACTTTTTTCTAATTTTATTTCTTTCTTCATTGCTTTCTTCCTTTCTAATATACTTCCTTTTTTTATTCATTCTTTTTTTGTAACATACTTTCTTCCTTTCTCATATTCTTTCTAACTTTAAGTCCTTTCTTTCATTCTTTCTTTCTTCTTATTTCTTTCTTTCTTTCTTTCTTTCTTTCTTTCTTTCTTCCTTTCTAACTTTCTTTCTAACTTTCTTTCTTTCTATCTTCCTTCCTCTCTTCCTATCTTCCTTCATCTCTTTCTTTCTTCCTTCCTATCTTCCTAAGATTCTTTCTTCCTCTCTTCCTATCTTCTTTCCTTTCTTTCTTCCTTCCTTCCTTCCTTCCAATCTCTAATAGACTTGCTTATGTGGGCTTACTGGCACTGTACGACACACTGTTATCTATAAACAGTTGACAGTTGCAGGCTGGAGCAGCACCTCTTATAAAATGAGAGACAATTCAGTTTTGTCGCCACTGTCTATAAACGTGAGTAATATCCATACTCAGACACCGGGCTGTGCTAAACAGATGACTATACTCTCCCATTACTACATCAGAGTAGCTCTGCTTTGAACACCCACCACGTCTTAACTGATCAGTTACTTTCAAAGAATCAAAAAAACAATTTAAACACCACTATCTGCTGAGACGGTACCGCTAACCTGCAGTACTCATTCCACATAGTACATGGTACACACAGGCTTTTACTCTGTAATAGACCCGAAGCTGTTTTCCTGCGTTTTATTACCATATGTGTGCCGTAAATCTTTATGATATCTTCAGTATGTAAGCTGTAGCTGTTTGATAAGCAGCTTTAAAATACACAGCACTGAAACCTCTCCACGGCCACAGTAACGCGCTAATCCTTAGACCACCTGAATGAACCAGCGCCACATTAAAGCATTGTTCCTGAACGCCCCCGGCCCTCTTTAAATATTCAGCGTCTCTTTACTCACCCGTTGCCTTTGAACACGGAGATGTAGTTCTCCTCTCCACTCCAGGGCGTGTAGTCGATGCACGTCTTCAGGCGGTACTGTTCAAAGGCCTTGATTATCACCCCTTTGGCATTGATGTCTGTCGTGGGCATGAGAGTGAAATGAGAGTCTGAATAGAAAAGCTCAGCTATGGTGTACATGTGAAGCATGTGGGGAAAATTACCAGCATATAATATTTTTTTTATGATGAATGTACACTAAATATATATATATATATATATATATATATATATATATACACAATGGAGGAAAATAATGAGGGTTGTTTAATGAGAACTCCTCCTAAAGCCTGCCTGTACAGGGACTTTATTGATTTCTATGAAAAATTCAAGAGAAAAACTGGTATTTAATTCATGCAAACTTGCAAAATACAAACACTGTTCATATCAGCCCAGGTTTATCCTCCCTGCACTGGTTGGCAGTTTGATTCCGAGCTCTGAACTTATGAAGAACCAGCAAGTCCACTTAGATCACAAGGTGCTCGTTCACTGTTAGTACCAAGAATAAGTATATCAGGGGTAGTTTTTATATAGAGCCCCCAGATTTGGAATAATAATTCAGCCAGGACTCAGACACAGCCTGAGATTTTAATCTAGACTAAAACCCTACTTGTTTAATTGAGTCTTTGGTAATTAGTTTCTTTCTAATTGTCTTTCTTTCTAATATACTTTTTTTTTCGTTAATTCTTTCTTTGTAATATACTTTCCTCCTTTATTTATTCCTTTCTTATATTCTTTCTAACTTTCTTTTCAGCTTTCGTCCTTTCTTTCTTTCTTTCTTTCTTTCTTTCTTTCTTTCTTCTGTCCTTTCTTCCTTTCTAATATTCTTTCTAACTTTCTTTTTAGCTTTCTTTCTTTCTTTCTTTCTTTCTTTCTTTCTTTCTTTCTTTTGTCCTTTCTTTCTTTCTTTCTTTTGTCCTTTCTTTCTTTCGTTCTTTCTTTCTTCTGTCCTTTCTTACTTTCTTTCTTTCTTTTTTTCTTTCTTTCTTCTTTTCTAACTTTCTTTCAAGCTTTATTTCTAACTTTCTTTCTTTCTTCCTCTCTTTATTTCTTCCTTCCTATCTTTCTTTCTTCCTTCCTATCTTTCTTTCTTTCTTCCTTTTTAATATTTTTTCTTACTTTCTTCCTTTCTTCTTTTCTTTCCTCCTTCCTCTCTTTATTTCTTCCTTCCTATCTTTCTTTCTTTCTTCCTTTCTTTCTTCCTCTCTTCATTTCTTCCTTCCTATCTTCCTTCCTCTTTCTTTCTTCCTTTCTCTCTTTATTTCTTCCTTCCTATCTTTCTTTCTTCCTTCCTATCTTTCTTTCTTTCTTCCTTTTTAATATTTTTTCTTACTTTCTTCCTTTCTTCTTTTCTTTCCTCCTTCCTCTCTTTATTTCTTCCTTCCTATCTTTCTTTCTTTCTTCCTTTCTTTCTTCCTCTCTTCATTTCTTCCTTCCTATCTTCCTTCCTCTTTCTTTCTTCCTTTCTCTCTTTATTTCTTCCTTCCTATCTTTCTTTCTTCCTTCCTATCTTTCTTTCTTTCTTCCTTTTTAATATTTTTTCTTACTTTCTTCCTTTCTTTCTTACTTCCTTTCTAATATTCTTCCTTCCTATCTTTCTTTCTTTTGTTCTTTCTTTGTAGCTTTTGTCCTTTCTAGCTTTCTTTCTAATTTTCTTTTTTCTGTCTTTCTTTCTTTCTTTCTTTCTTTCTTTTGTCCTTTCTTTCTTTCTTACTTTCTTTCTTTCTTCCTTCCTTTCTAACTTTCTTTCCAACATTTTTCTTTCTTTCTTTCTTTCTTTCTTTCTTTCTTTCTTTCTTTCTTTCTGCCTCACAAACACTGAGCTGGTTCTCACTGTGACTCTGATGTGACTCTAGTTTTCTTCCTTCATCTCTTCATTTAATAATGAATCTCATTCTGTTTGTGTTGCTTCTGTGGACCAGAGGAGGATGGGTTCCCCTGTGTTAGTCTGGTTCCTCTGGAGGTTTCTTGGTCTGAGAAAGAAACAACATCTCTTGCAAAAGGTGCATATAAATAAACCTTGACTTCACTTGTAAATATGAAAACTGTCCTCCAAGTAAGTACTCATTCCTTTTTAAAATTGAACTCTGAGATATATTTGATACGTTCGTTGATAAATACTATAACTCTCCCAGTCGTATCCATTATCCTCTGATGACCGTGTTGTTTCCAAAGGTCTCCCTGCCATAACACTCATATAACTGAGTTACTGTCACTGGACTTGTTAGATCACTTGTGTTGGAGATTAAAGGGATCGAGATGTTCACTACCATCCCAAAGTTTACAGCCACTACTGGATTCTGGACTGGATCTTCAGAATCAATGAATCAATCAGTTTTAACAACTTCGTCCTCAACAACTTCACGCCTTTCAAATAACTAGCACTGAGATTTTTCCAGAAAGAAGAACAGAACTATAAATAACTCTCAAATAACTAATGAAGCCATTTTACATTAAAAATGAAGTTAATAATTAATATTTTATATTTTAAATTAATATTTTTAAAAGTTTTCAAAGTGCTGAACAAATCTGAAGAGTGTGACGAGAAACAAAGTAATCTAAAAAGACAATCACGGTATATGATTATATGATAATCATAGAGTACAGTTTCTTTTATGTAATTCCAAAAATTAAAAACAACAATGAATAATTAATAAAGTTATTATAGTTAATATTTAAATGTGTATATGGGTGATTGCTGATGCTAGTGTAGATTAAAAATCTATATTAAAATATTAACATCTACTTTATAAATATTTGAACATGAGGTATACAGCAGTAACATGAACACTGTGTTGATGTGTATATGTGAACATTAGAGGGTTCAGTTCTGCTGCTGATGTAAACACAGCTGGGTTCTGTACGGAGAACCCGCGGCGCTGGTTCTACTCACCCAGATCGTCCTCGAAGTAGTATGGAACCGTCTTCGGCCACAAGTACTGATCCCCGATTATAGAGTTCCTCCCATCTCTCTGTACCCACAGCACAAGAACACATTACCAGTCTTCATCCTGACCTTCCTCTCTTCCTTCCTTTCTTCCTTTCTTCCTTTCCTTCTTTCTTTTTAATATTCTTTCTTCCTCTTCCTTTCTTCCTTTCTTTCTTTCTTTTTAATATTCTTTCTTCCTCTTCCTTTCTTCCTTTCTTCCTCTCTTCCTTCCTCTCTTCCTTTCTTTCTTTCTTTCTTCCTCTATTCCTTCCTGTCTTTCTTCCTTTCTCCCTCTCTTCCTTTCTATCTTTCTTTCTTTTTAGTATTCTTTCTTCCTCTTCCTTTCTTCCTTCCTTTCTTCCTTTCAAATATTCATTATTCCTTTCCTCCTTCCTTCCTCTTTTCCTTCCTTTCTAATATTCTCCCTTCCTTTCTAATATTCTTTCTTTCTTCCTTCCTTCCTTTCTTCCTTTCTAACTTTCTTTTCAGCTTTCATCCTTTCTTTCTTTCTTTCTAGCTTTCTTTCTTTCTAACTTTTTTCTGTCTTTCTTTCTAACTTTTTTTATCTTTCTTTCTAACTTTTTTCTAGCTTTCTTTCTTTCTTTCTTTCTAGCTTTATTTCTTTCTAAATTTCTTTCTTTCTAACTTTCTTTCTTTCTTTCTTTCTTTCTTTTTTCTTTCTACCTTTCTTTCTTTCTATCTTTCTTTCTTTCTTTCTTTCTTTCTTTCTAACTCTTTTTTTGTTTGTTTGTTTGTTTCTTTCTAGATTTCTTTCTCCTCTGAAGTCTGTCTGCTTTTTCTTTCTTTCTTTCTTTCTTTCTTTCTTTCTTTCTTTCTTTCTTTCTTTCTAACTCTTTTTTCTTTGTTTGTTTGTTTCTTTCTTTCTATATTTCTTTCTCCTCTGAAGTCTGTCTGCTTTTTCTTTGTTTCTTTCTTTCCTTTGTTCATTATTTGATGCTTTCTTTAGGTTATTCTTTTTTCGTTCTTTTTCCTTTTATCAGCGTGTCAGTCTTTTTTATGGTTTCTGTAATGAAACTCAGTTTTAGTTTGCTGCTCACTCACCTCATCATATATAATATCTCCCTCGAACAGGTCGAGACCGGCCGCTGTGAACAGACATCACCATCAGCTCACTGTGATCTAGAACTCTACATCTATTAGTACTGACTGTTCAACTTCAGAGACACTGAATGAACTTCTCTTTTACCTTCATTGACGTCAAAGAGATCCTGTTTTCCAGCATCCACGTCAAACTCTGCCAAACCCAGACATCATACAGAGTTAATCCGCTTAATGCTGCTCAAATATATAATATAATTTAATCTGAAGCTCATCACTGAACAACTAACATACATCATTAGGGTGTTAGTTATAATTAAGAGCTGAATCTTACCAATGACTCTGGATACTTTAGATGTTGGCTAAAATGAAGAAAAAGATTAATTTAGACACAAAACAACACCATATAACGCAAATAAGAGACCCTTTAACCACAGGAATCTCTCCTTAGGTAATTCTTCATCTTTAAACATCAGGCCTTTCATGTAGCACCTACAACCATATTCATCGGATGTGTTATTTCTGTTTAAATTCATTAATCTTGTATCTAGGTCTATTTAGATAATGATCTGATGTGCTAGTCCTATTTACAGGGCAAAATCAATTTGTTAATATATTGTCACTGTACAAAGAAAAACATATAATTTAGAGGAGCTACTGGATAATTTATTAAAGATACTTCATAGTTCAAGTTTTCAGATACCTTAATAGTGAAGTATTATATGAGATAAAGCTTACCATGCATGTGACTCCACAGCAATGGAGGTATAGAATATAAAAAGTAAAAGCCCACACTGCAGCTTTGCCCCTCATGCTGAGCGCACGACGTGGAACTGAAGCTCAAGACAAATTCTGAAATTAACTTTGATCTGTGCAAACATAGTCTACCTGTTTGGGCTGTAAAAGACGTGTGAGGCTGAAATCTGCAAAGCTGGCATGATGGAGCTGATGTAGAGTTAAGGTGATGGCAGATCAATGATTGACAGACCTGTAAATGGTCCAGTACACTGTGTATAAAACAGATATATTCTTAGATAGTGATGATTTGCACATTTACACATGTTTATTTTATTACAGAGACAACTTCTAAGATATTTACATTTGTATGAATAGTGTTAGTAATTACTAGTTAGTACATTTAGTAATAAACCACTTGGGATAGTAATAGTAGTATTAGAAATTGTAGAAATAATTGTATTCTCAATAGATGTAGTAGTAATAGTATTAGGAGTAGCAGTAGAAATGTCTGTGGTAGTAGGGGTACCACATGTAGTGAAAGCAGTTTTAGTATTAATAGTTACATTAGGTACAGCAGTGGCAGTATTAGCAGTAGTAGAATGAATAGCTGCAGTAAAAGTATTAGTATTAATAGTAGTAGTGGGAATATCAGTAGTAGTAATAGAATTTGTATTAATATTAGTAGTATTCATAATAGTATTAGTAGTAGTAGTGGTGGTAGTATTATTGCAGTAGTAATAGAAATAGTAGCAATAGTAATAATAGTAGTAACAGTAGGAGTAGTAGTATTAATGTTATTGGTAGTAGTTATATTAATGGCAGTAGTAGTATTAATAGTAGCAGTATTAGTAACTGTAGTAATAGTAATTGTAGTGCTAGTAGTAATAACAGTAACTGTAGTATAAATAACAGTACTGATAGTAGTTCTATTAATAACAAAATCATTATAGTAGTGGTAGTAGTCGTATTAGTAGTAGTGGTGGTAGTAGTAGTATTAAAAGTAGTGGTAGTAGTAGTAGTATTAAAAGTAGTGGTAGTAGTCATATTAGTAGTAGTATATTAGTAGTAGTGGTAGTAGTGGTAGTAGTATATTAGTAATAGTAATAGTATTAAAAGTAGTGGTAGTAGTCGTATTAGCAGTAGTATATTAGTAGTAGTGGTAGTAGTAATAGTATTAATAGTAGTGCTAGTAATCGTATTAGTAGTAGTAGTATTAAAAGTAGTGGTAGTCGTATTAGTAGTTGTATTAGTAGTAGTATTATTAGTAGTAGTATTAAAAGTAGTGGTAGTAATTGTATTATTAGTAGTAGTATTAAAAGTAGTGGTAGTAGTCGTATTAGTAGTAGTAGTAGTATTAAAAGTAGTGGTAGTAGTCGTATTAGTAGTAGTAGAAGTATTAAAAGTAGTGGTAGTAGTTGTATTAGTAGTAGTAGTAGAAGTATTAAAAGTAGTGGTAGTAGTCGTATTAGTAGTAGTAGTAGTATTAAAAGTAGTGGTAGTAGTCGTATTAGTAGTAGTAGTAGTATTAAAAGTAGTGGTAGTAGTCGTATTAGTAGTAGTAGTATTAAAAGTAGTGGTAGTAGTTGTATTAGTAGTAGTAGTATTAAAAGTAGTGGTAGTAGTTGTATTAATAGTAGTAGTATTAAAAGTAGTGGTAGTAGTTGTATTAGTAGTAGTAGTATTAAAAGTAGTGGTAGTAGTTGTATTAGTAGTAGTAGTATTAAAAGTAGTGGTAGTAGTTGTATTAGTAGTAGTAGTAGAAGTATTAAAAGTAGTGGTAGTAGTCGTATTAGTAGTAGTAGTATTAAAAGTAGTGGTAGTAGTTGTATTAGTAGTAGTAGTATTAAAAGTAGTGGTAGTAGTTGTATTAATAGTAGTAGTATTAAAAGTAGTGGTAGTAGTTGTATTAGTAGTAGTAGTATTAAAAGTAGTGGTAGTAGTCGTATTAGTAGTAGTAGTATTAAAAGTAGTGGTAGTAGTCGTATTAGTAGTAGTAGTATTAAAAGTAGTGGTAGTAGTGACAGTAATAGTATTAATGACAGAAGTATTAAATGTCTTCATTATAAATAGATACTAATATTAATACTCAAAGTATTAACGGTAGTGGTAGTAGTAGTAGTCATAGTAGTAGTACTAACAGTAGTAGTATTTATAGAATTTGTAGCAGTAGTATTTTTAGTAATATTAGTTATTATTAGTAGTAGTGGTGGAAGTAGTTTTAATAGTAGTAGTATTAATAGTAATATTTATCAATAAACAGTTCAGACTAGTGGAATATTATAATAAGTCAGTAACAGGAGTGAGATAAGCATTTCTAGATCATTTCTAGTTATTTGTAGTTTATAAATATGAATAATTAATTCATATAAAAAATTCAAGAGCTTTAACAAAATAATCTGATGAAATTTAGTCTCACATACAAACTACAGAGGACATTGTTACCTCATTACACTGTATAAATGTTTAGATTAGGAATCACTGTTTATATCATTTATTCAAGGATTCAAGGATTCAAGGAGACTTTATTGTCATTCGCATCACATGTGGTACATGGGGTGGAACGAAATTGTGGTACCCAAGGACCCAGTTTTACCCAGACAGCAGTACTTAAATAAATAAACATAAATATATAAAATATATGAAAATAAAATAAACAGGAATGGAGAAGGTAGCAGCAGAGTGTATTAAAGTGACTGGTGTCGTAAAAGTGTCAGTGCAGTAAAAGTGTCAGTGCAGTGGTTCCACTAAGTGGCGTTTAAAAGTCTTACAGCTTCCGGAATGAAGCTGTTCCTCAGTCTGTTCGTTCTACACTTAACGCTCCGCAGCCTCCTGCCTGAGGGGAGCGGGACAAACAGTGAGTGTGCTGGATGAGTGGGGTCCTTCATGATGCAGGTGGCCCTCTTCCTGCATCTGGAGGTGTATATGTCCGTGGTGGTGGGGAGGCTGACTCCGACAGACCTCTGTGCAGCCTTCACCACCCTCTGCAGAGCTTTCCTGTCTGCAGCAGAGCAGCTTCCGTGCCACACGTTGATGCTGGAGCATAGAACGCTCTCCACCACACATCTGTAGAAGGAGGTGAGGACCGAGCTCCCGAGCCCAGCTCGCCTCAACCGCCTGAGGAAGTAGAGCCGCTGATGTGCCTTCCTGACCAGGCTGGAAGTGTTGTTGCTCCAGGTGAGGTTGTTGCTCAGGTGAACACCCAAGTACCTGTAGCTGGAGACCACTTCCACCGCAGACCCTCCGACATGCAGGGGGAGGTGGGCATGTCTGCCCCTTCTGAAGTCCACAATCATCTCCTTCGTCTTCTTTATGTTGATGCAGAGGTTGTTCTTTCTGCACCAACCCTCCAGGTGTTCTACCTCCCGTCTGTAGCCAGACTCATCACTGTTTGTGATGCATCCGACCACTGCTGTGTCGTCCGCAAATATATTATATCTCTGAACACACACACGTCTATGTTCTCTCTGTGGAAGCTACAGCAGCCTGTCAGACGTGGAGCAGAAATAAGAAATGTGATTACGTCTGTTAACAACAGTAAAATGTTGTATATAAAACATTTACACAATCTCTTAAAACTTCTTCTTAAAGATTAACAAAAGCAGAAGGGTTTATAGAGCTGAGGTGGATGCTTTACGCTTTCTGCCACAGACTTCTGCTTCCCACCAGATATTCCATAATAAGCGCTTGGATCGAAACAAAACTTCTTTATACTCGTTCTCGTTCTTCAGGAATGACGAGATGGAAAAAGGCTTGATCTGTGTCTGAGCATGTGTTTGTGTGGTTGTGTATTTATGATGTGCATGGTTTAAGTCATGCTACGGCCCACTACAGCTCAGAACCGGGAACTTCCAACCTCCTGCTAGGAAAAGAAACTGCCTCAGCTGCCTGAGAGAGTCGTCCATTAGTGATTACCATTAAACATTCTAATTGGAATTTTTCTAACTGGACATGTAATTAGACTGGAACCCCAGACACATTTTCTGCCAATGTACGTCATTACTTCATAATTACATGAGAGAAAACCTACAGTTACAACTATTGAGATATTTATGTAATTACATGAGTCTAAAAAGAAATTGCTATACGTGTGTAATTCTATAAGCTGTAGTGCTGTAATAGATCTGTAACAGTGGCTTCATCACTAGTATTTACATTGTTGTTGTTCATGTTTAACTACACAGTTATTATATAAAGAATGAATGATATGTCATGGCGACGTCTCATACCATTAAACTAAACTCGAATGCAGACATCATCAAGCACAGATTACATATAACATAAACATATTTAGCTACAGCCTAACTATATTACTGTTACTATTCATTACAGTATACAGTACTGTGTAAAAGATTTAGGTACCTGTGAGTTTTACAATTCCAACAACGTCATATGGGAACTATGTGTTTATTTGCTCACTGATTTATGTCTAATTGCAGATAATACTATTACAGTCAGTCCGTGTATGCTGGCATAGTTGTTTCCAAACCTCTCCTAATGGCAGCTTAGCATTAATCTCAGTATTAATTGTAGATAACATCCAAAATTTGCTTTATCTCTTCAGTGAGCTATTATATTAAATCAAGGTTGCTGGTGATGAAATAGAAAAAATCCATGTGTTGGCTCAGGGCATCAAGGAGACTTTGGGAATCAAACTTTCATTATCATTCAAGCTATTTGATAATAATAATAATAATAAATCTTTTATTACTGTATTCAAATTTATTTCTATGTTCTATCTGTTGTAATGGTCTATAATGTTTATAGTAGCAAAAACAGACTTATGTAGCATTCATGTAGCACACCCATAGACACAGTGCCAATGAACAGGTGAGTGCTAAACCTAACAATGATTGAGAAATATATATATATATATATATATATATATATATATATATATATATATATATATATATATATATATATATATTACAAAAAAAATATTCATATATAACTGTAAGCACTGTTTCTCACCAGTCCCCTGAGTACTGATCACTCCTGTATTCACTGCACCTGTCCCTCATCACCAGCACCTGCCCCTCATCCCCAGCACCCTTCTTAATCCCCCCTCACCACCACCTCAGTGCAAAGCATTGCCAGTACCACATAGTCTGCATACCGAGCGATTCTCTATCACCTTGTCTAGCCTCTGCTTTGGCTCCTTTGGATTTTGCTCTTGTCTCTGCCCCTACACGATACCTCCACCTGGTTCTCTTGGACTACACCCACGGCAACGACCCCTTGGTCTGCCCTCTGGCTCTCTGATCTGTCTGTGCCCTCTGGACTTGTTCTGCCTGGCTACTCTGTCTTCTGGCTTCAACCCCCTGCCTCGTCCTTGAGTGCGCTCTTGAATGATCCCCTGTTTGGTAAATAAAACCTGCATATCGTCGCTGTCCAATGAAAAACAGTAGAGGTCAAAAACAGTCTTTACTTTCAATGTAAGTCAATGGAACCAGAATGTTTTCTAAATGATTTTGAAGCATATTTATTGGACAGCTGTCAATGACAGCTGTCATGTTCAAATGATGTAGAAAAATGAAAATCGACAAAAATGGAGATTCATGTTTTTCATTGGACAGCGATGATGCTCGTTGCCCAAATTGTCTCTTGGGCTACATGTTAAACCAAAGTGGTTTTATGTAACACTGATTCCAAACAGCAGTGAATATGTCGACGCTGTCCAAAGAAAAACAAGTCTCCAGTAATAGTAACTTCACAGTAGAGACCAAAACAAATCTTCACTTTCAGTCTTAAGTTTATGTACAGGGATTTTATTCTGAATGATTTTGGAGCATTTCTATTGGTCCATCATTAGACTTTCATAGCACGTGAAGATCGACTGTCCTATTCTAAATGCTATGGAAAAATGAAAATAGACAGAAATGAAGATGCATGTATTTCTTTGGACAGAGATTATATTTATTAGTACTTTATCAAAAGGACTTAAATTGAAAGTATTAAATATTTCACTTCAGTGTTACTGTGTACCTAAGTTATAGTTGAATTGTTAGTGCCAGAGCAGATAAAAGGGTAAAACTCATAAACTCATAAACAATAGTTGCAAGAAAAAGTGAGTGAACCGTTTGGATTTAGGTTGATTTCTTCATTGATCATTAATAAAATCCACAACACAAGCCCAACACAGTCTAACTGAACTAATAACACACAAGCAGTTGTGCTTTTCACGTCTTGTTGAGCACATTGAGTAACAGCCACAGTGCAGGCGCAGTATACACACTCTTCCTCTGTTATGCCTACATTACAGTTACATCACCACTACTGGAGCTTTTGACCTTGTTGCCCTGGAGTAGAGAGTTTAGAGCTAAGAAGTGAACTAGCTTTGTGTTTCATTTCTCAGTGGAAGGTCACATAAAGAGAGCTCCAGTCTCTCACTGTGTAGTGAGTATAGCTGTAGGAGTGCTTCGTGAGCAACAAGCTTACGGCGGCAAGGACACCTTAACAAAGAGTTTCAGTGAGTGGTGCTACTCTTGGATACCTTCATCTGTCAGATGACCAACGTGCATAAGGTCGCCATCCAGAGAAAAACACAAATCTCTGTTTTTGTTGATTTTTATTTTTCTATATCATTTGAACACGACAGATGCCATTTACATTGTGTGAAAACTTCATGATGAATGGACCAATAGAAATGCTCCAAAACAGCTTAGAAATAATTCTGGTTCCATTGACTCACATTGAAAGTAAACACTGTTTTTGTGCTCTCCTGCAAAGTTGACATTTTAGTGATACAAATTTTTCTGTTTAGGTCCCGTATGTGCAGGCCTACAGCAACCAACCAAAAGCAGGCATTTGACACGCCACAAGGGTGTAAAAAATTACTTTGACAAGCATGAATAAAGTAAAAAGGATTTAATTTAAAAAATTGTTAGCATAACATTAAAAATGCGTTACATTACATGCATTTTGTCTCATCTCTTTTGGAGGTACCACTCTTGGACACCTGTAGGTTTTAAATAAAACCCACATAGGCTTCCTGTAACGTATCAGAAGACTTAGAGGCAAAGGTGAGATCCATATGCAGGCTTGTTTATTGGTAAACAACAGAGAAATGTAATGAGCAATGTACTGGGCAGGGCGTGATAACCAGAGAACCAGGGAAGCCTAGCTGGGATGTCAGGGTGAGCAGGTCAAGCAGAGTAGTGGGCTAACTGCGGAGGATGGAAGCCCCTGGCTCGAGCTGGAGTGTCCAGGCTTTGGTTTCCAGGAGCGATATCCTGTCTGAGCAGATGAAAGTGTAGAAAAGACCTTAACGAAAGGGCAAAGTCAGTAGACGTGAACTGGCCCCGCCGGTTGGACAGAGTGTGTTGTGGCTGAGTGAACTTCAACTTGGTGTGGTGTGGAGATACCTTGTGACTGGGATGCGTGTAGTGAAGACGAGCAGTAGGAGGCTAGAACTGGCAGAACTTAGACTTGCCGGGGGGGTCCGACTTGACTCGGCTGAACTTGACTGAACTTGGCTGGAGGAGGAAAGGCATCAGCTTGACTTGGCTGGGAACTGCATAGCCTAGCTGACCAGAGAAAACAAGAGGCCTGGTGTGCACATACAGGAGTACATTCGATACCACACACTGAGGTGAGAGTGAGAGGGGTTTGTAAAGGGTGAGTGTAATGAGGTGTGTGTGTTCTAGGCTACCTCAGTACAGAGACCTCTGGTGGTGCTAAGCAAGAGTGCTTCCACTCCCCAAACGGCAAAACTGTAGCTGAAGGAGAGAGTACATCAGGTACAAGCTAAATTATTTATATATTTATTTTATTATGGAGACCAAAACCTGAGGAAGGCATTTGTTATTTGTCTGGATTATATGTAGCTGGTTATGTAGTAAAGTTAAATAAAATAGTGGTTGTAGACGCAGCTATTTACACCCTACCCCCCCTACATACGCCCTACCACTGTGCCACCAATCATTTGAGACACCAACCCAACAATTCACCCACTATGACCATTCGGGTGCCCCAGGCTGCCATCTTACCCAAAGTGTCCTCTCTAAAACCAAAATATGGTCACCCTAATTTATTGAGAACTCTTTATGCCCTACAGCCTAAGTGTTATAACCAGCAAAACCAGTCTGGTCACCTGGCAGGTCACCAGCAAATCCAGCATGCTTTTGGGACATCAGTATAGAGAAGGAACTCTAGATAAACATAGCACTTTAGATGAAAGCTCTTTTATTGAACCTGGCAGCAGTGGAGCAGGCAGGTCATCAACAACCACATCAACTACCCCCACAAGAATACCACAGAATAGTACAATAAACACATGTGGCACTAAAAGCATCTACAACTACAGCTATTTGAATGTTTTAAGGCTCTGCTATTGCTGCTGCAGCAGTTCCTAAGAGCCTGTGCATGGGGGCCACGTGTCTGCAGCTTCAGGCTACCCAGTAATGTGGTGCTACAGTATGGTGATACAAGACACTGGTGTGCTGGTCAACCAGCATGGCCCAGCAGGGTGCTAGCCAAGTCAGCTTAAGCCAGGATGGAATGTGAGCTGGTCTGTGCACATTATCACTGTGACTGCCACATATTTTCAACTGGGGGGAGTCGGAGGTCTTAAGAAATTCCAAGTTTTCCTGGAGGTCCTGCAGGGCTGCAGCTAATCATCACTCATCAATCGTAATGGCTAAACAAACCAACGTTGTTTTCATAGTTATAATCTGGAGCTCGATAAGAGGAGAGAAGGACTGACTCACATTTTGTCATGACCACGCAGTGACCACTGATGGACCCTTTGATTACATAATGGAAAGGTTCAATGTTTCCATAATCAACTCAGGAAAAAGACTCAAAACACACGAAGCTGCGGCCATACACTTTCCAGGCAGGCTCTGATGAGTTATTGACGTTTCCCAGTGCACTCCTTCGTTTCACTTTGCAGCGCTGGTGAACAAATGGAGCGGAAAGAGAAAGAGGGTCATCATGTCTGCAAAGCAAGCAGGTCTGCTTGAGATTACTTAACAACCTGTGCTTCATAGTGTCCTACCATTAGCTAACATGCTAGTCACGACACAATGATGTGATGTAGTTTGATACTGTATTGCTTCCCTAGTGGACGGATATGTGAACGACACTGTGAGGCAACTCTATTTTTCTGAATGACCAATATTTTACCACCATCAACTTTACATATAAAACCTTAGAAGACACGTGTTAACAACTGCCCATCCTGTGTGGTCTGATACTGAACAACTGCCCATCCTGTGTGGTCTGATACTGAACAACTGCCCATCCTGTGTGGTCTGATACTGAACAACTGACCATCCTGTGTGGTCTGATACTGAACAACTGACCATCCTGTGGGGTCTGATACTGAACAACTGCCCATCCTGTGTGGTCTGATGCTGAACAACTGACCATCCTGTGCGATCTGATACTGAACAACTGACCACCCTGTGTGGTCTGATACTGAACAACAGAGTATACAGAGAATCAGATGAACTACAGTCTGTAAGTGTAGCTCCTATATGGTCAGTGGAGCTGATACAGTGGACAATGAGTGTAGATACAAGGAGGTGGGTTTAATGTAATAGCTGATGGGTGTATGTTGCAGGCCTCATGCCTGCTAGCAGGGAGCTATATTAGCATCAGCATTAGTTATTTATGTAGTGACTCTTGAACTGAAACTGCTGAGTTTGTACTTTAAGTAAAAAATAAATAAACATAATGAACTCAAACCATAGTCAGAATTTCCTTATTACAGTTAAAAGAGAAATCCGGTACACCAAGCTGGCATTGGCCCATCCCAGCAGGTACACATCATGCTCAGGTAATACGACTGAGAATTGTACAATTTAAAGCATGACAGTTGGTAGCATACCTGATCCAGTGATAATACCTGATCCAGTGATAATACCTGATCCAGGATGTATATCAAAACATAAAAGATTTCTCCTGCTATTGAAGCCCAGCCAGTCAATGTGATTGTTGACTGACCAATAGAGGTCTGTAAATAAGCTCCCTATTGTGGAGTTGGAAAGGATATGTACTTACACCTGCAGTTCTGGAAATTGGCAGTAGGTGGCAGTGTGGTGCTCTCCTATTGTTCACAGAGTATTACATGAGTTAATTGCTGTGTAGAGAGCCACTGTCTTTGTAGAACTGCGTCTCGGTATTTTACATGTTTTGCAGATCTCTGGACCCCTCACTAAAGTGGCAATGTCCAAAGATCTCAGGCCTTGTTCTTGGATTCTGTAACAGTGCTAATATCCAGCTTCTAAACAGGAGACGAACCCAAACCAAGATAAAAGATGTCATGGAAGAGGTGCAGGATAAAGTAAGCAGAATACTGCCATCACTCAGCAATCCAGAACAAATTTCAGTGTACCAGTATTTAAAGGGCAGTGAGCCAGCAACTAGAGGGTTCCTAAGTTTGGGCTAGCAGAGTAAAGTCTGGAGGACACTGAAATTGAAGAAGATCCTGAGCTGTATATGCAATGCCTGAAAGATCTCCAAACTAGGTATATAATATATATATATATATATATATATATATATATATATATATATATATATATATATAACAGGGTTAAACATGGCATGGGAGGAACAGACTAAGTTGGAAGTATCGCAAGAAAGATCTAAAAAATTAAAGAGGGAACAGATGGAAGCACACAGCTTTTTAGAGGCAGAGACTGAGGCACTAGGAGTGAGAGTTAAACCTGCAGCCACTCATACAGACGTCAGGGAAGTTCCAACAGTAATCCCAAAGATAGTCCCTGAGGTGATGCTGAGGCGGGAGTTCTGAATCTTTGGGCAGCTTGTAGAGGCAGGGCAGAGGGACAAACTGTTCTGTTCAGGTCTAATGAACCAGATAGAATCAGGACAATTGAAAGGTCAGAGATTCAGAGATCATTGAGGCTGTCATTTAAGCAGTTAGCCCAGACGTAGATTTGAGAGATCTTTGTAAATTATGTGGGGTCTCACTTTGCCCACTGTAAAAACTAAACAACATGGGTCTATTAGTTAGATGCATCCTCAGACCTCCTCCATAGATGGATGACCTTCTCACAGGCTTCGAAGGAGTATTGAATTTCTTGTTTTGGGATATTGAGCTGAGAGAAAAATTGCATAAGCTTGGTGATGAGGATGAAGGAGGAAAGATTTTTACGCTTATTAGAGACTGGACTGACCAATGATGCTGTCAAATTCCAGCTCAAGTCCTATCTGAGTGACC
Organism: Megaleporinus macrocephalus; assembly: GCA_021613375.1. Lineage (NCBI taxonomy): Eukaryota > Metazoa > Chordata > Actinopteri > Characiformes > Anostomidae > Megaleporinus > Megaleporinus macrocephalus. Next base: position 8,767,420 of record CM038708.1, read on the forward strand.
GGCAATGAAATACAAACAGAGCGTGTCAATGAAACTGCTGACTAAGGGCTGAGCTGCTACCAAAAATCAGAATAAAAGTTTAAAGCAGTAGACATAACAGATGGAGGAAAAGGGCCACACTTAGCACCGGCGGAGACACAAGTACCAGCAGGATGATAGAAGGTCTCAAAGCTGAGATGTTGGAGATGAAAATGGTGATTCTGGAGACAGTTGGGACCATCAAATCCCAACTAACAGCATTGGAATCGCAGGAGACCAGCTGGATGTAGAGCCCATCAGGAAGCACAGATTGATGAGTCTTGTAAGCACTGCAACAGGTGTGGTCAAGATGGACACCTGTCCCAGGCTGCAGGCAGAGAAAGGAACAGGGAAACGGGAGGGGGCTGCCAGGTCAGTACCACCAGTAGCAGTAGGACATTTGAAGTGAGCAATCCAGGAGAAAGTTCAGAACAGCTTACATGAAGTACCAGTTGTGAAGATCTGTCTCCATCTACTGCCTGTAGTAAAAGTGAGTCACCTTCTCCCTCAATATCAGGAAACACTCCTAGGCCTCATAGGAAGGAAATGTCTGGTGGTGTGTCAGCTTGATGGTGTTGCCAGAGGGGACACAGGTGGACAGGCCAGTTTAATCAATGAGGAATGGAGGAAAATGCGCTTGCCCCACCTCTCGTCCCATAGAAGAGCTGCTACTGAAACGCTCTAGTTAGAGAGAGACTGCGTCACGGCTTGTTCCTGCCCACTGCAGCATGCGACCGGTGGTTTAGCTGGTTGCTAAGCTACCGGCCAGCATCCAAAACTATAGCCCGAGGCCTAAAATCCGCTAGCATTAATACTAATGTCTGAAGTATAAAAGTGTAAATGGTGAAGGACTCGTTACAGAGTTGATAATAAAATACTGTTTTGTGTGATTATATGACCAGAAACACATTAAAACTCCAGAGAGAATCAAAATAACTCACATTTTAAAACCACTTCACTGCTCCTAGATTAGCCTGCGTTGCATCATGGGATTGTCTTAGCGGCTGAGGAAACGTTTGATGCTTCCTTAAAATCAGGTGTAAATAAGGTTCCTCAGTAGACAGCATGTTTAAGGTATGTAAGAATTGGGACGGTCTACATGTCGGGAGCGCATACTATGACATAAAATGCTGCCTATGTAGGAGCTCAGTAGGTTTTGAGACTCACCCTAAGTCAAGCCTTTTCAGCAAAATCCTTGTTCTGACTAATCAAATTTAGCTCAGAGTGTGAAGTGGGAACACTACATACTGACAGGAAAAGATTCCACCTGGCAGCAGATCAACTACTATACATTTCAGGGCTATCACAGGTGCTCAGTTTAAAGGCCAAGGTCTGCTCCAAAGTAACAAAGTATGATCATGTATGGATATGGCAATATGACTGTCATTCGTGAACAGAAACATGCTGCGTAAGCTGTTCCCTCATAATAAGGTAAATCATACTATCATACTCTCTATTCATTCATCACTTTCATTACATTCTCCTTATGTCTGAATATTTCCTCTGTAGTCTATACAGTCTATAATCTCACCAATTCATTACCATCACTTGACCATTTTCCAGCTTAACCCAGCCAGACCAATTTTATTACCATACCTTTTTGGAATGGTATATGTGATATACACTATCAGTCAAAAATTTGAACACACCTACCCAGGTTCTTCTTATTTGTGCTATATTAATATTAATAATATTAGTGAATAACTGTGAAGAGGTTAAAGTTATAAAATAACACGTATGGAATTAAATTCTGCAGCAGAATTAAACATCTGGTTGTGTTTAAAGAATGTTTAGAGGGTCTTTTAGAAATGAGCTCATTTGCTCTGATGCAGGTTTACATACTTTGAACATTCTGACCAGCAGCTTCATGAGGAGCCACATGAGCTGCTTCTCTAACAGGACTGAAGAAGATAGTGTAGATGCTGAGATCTTGTTCTAATAAACAGGTTTCAGGGTTTGGGTTGTTCACAAGTATCTCAGAGTAACTGTCTTTACTTTCAATGTAAATCAATGGAACCAGAATTTTTGTGATTTTGGAGCATTTCTGTTGGTCCATTCTAACAAATACACCACTGTACTAACCACTACACCACCGTCCTAACTACTAGCAGTTTCACAGTTTCTGTCCATGGTGGCTGATGATGCTGGGATTGGCTCCAGCCCTCCCTGTGACCCCGACTAGTGGGACAAAGCGGAAGGTGATGGACGGGTAGACATTATTAACTGGCAATAACAAGTTGTTCATAGGGGCCTGTTATTATACAGTGTAACCAAAAAAAGCTAAATCTAATTTGTACCTCAACTTTGATACCAATTTCAAAATCATATTTTGATACTTTCTATTAAGTGGGTGTGGCCTACAAAAGAACCAAGTTCTAGACTAATCGGGTTCCCCGTGCGGACAGGCAGCCTGGAAATGTCCTGATGGGTCTGCACTGGTGTTTACAATTGGACATATATTCTCTCAGCTCTGGAGAAATTAATGCTGGGGGTGTTGGGGGGCCACAGGAGGCCTGATTAACTGAGCAATGTTCTCTTAGTTCTCTCAAAGGCAACCACTGAGACCACCACCACCTGCTGAGCGGCCGCATAATGTGGTACAAAGATGATATCAAATATTCTTTGTAGTAGACGGATGCACAGGAAATGCAAATCAACTGTAATTAACCCTTTGATGTGCAAGCTACGTAAACCCCTCCTAATGTACAACATGGGTCAAACTTCATTCATTTCCTATGTTACCGTATATACTGCTAAGTATCTCTTTGGTAAATCTATTAAAATCAGTTTATTTCATTATTAATGAAAGTGTTCATTAAAAGTCTTGTTAATTTTTATTTTTTATTCTTATTTATTTACTTCATGAATGTTTACAAATGTCAACAGTTTCTATCAAGCTTCATACTCAACATATAAGGGTTAATTCTGACCCATGTTGTGCTGGTAGTGATACAAACATGACTGTTATTAACAAAATAAAACTAATAAAACTGAAATCAGAAAACATATACATTCAGGAATTCATGGAAACTTGAATGGTGAAATTAATTCCAAAGCAATAGAAAATCTCAGTCGGGTCACTTTTGATCCAGGTTGCTCATCAAAGGGTTAAACATGCCTTCAGATGAGATGTAGGCCTCCTGATGACTTCCTATCCACATATACCCCCCAAAAGTCAGAGGTGTGGAGAATGTAATGGCAGTGAGTTCAGAGATGCCCACGTAAATAACATCCTGTCAATTAAAGATTGTATTGTTTATTGACACTAAATAAACGAATGTGCAGACAATGTAAAACCTTCATACGGTTTGGTTCTGAATGTTTTCAGCTATTCCAGGCAAGGTTATAATAGTTTTGGATTTTTAACTATGGTTTAGTTTAGTTTTCTCTAATTCAGTTTGTTTTAATTAGTTTTTAGAGTGGGTTTGCCAGTTTTTATTAGTTAGTATTTTTTATTCCTGCTTACTTTTAGTTTAGTTTTCATTAGTTCTAGTATTAGTTTTAGTTTTTTTAAACTTTGTGCTATTTTTCAGGTGCAGAATTCAAAAAAAGTGTGTAATAAAAACTCAACAAAGGTTATTCACTCTCGCAGCACCGGGTGAGTTGAATTCTGGTTCTAGTGAAATGCTAAACTTTTTGAAGGCAACCAAGTCACATAGTCGTGTGGACATCCCAATCTCCATAAACGTGTTTACCAATGCACCCTCCTTCCACTCGCGTTGCTCCTGCATATTAACTCACCAGCAGCTTGGGCGCCGGTGAAAGCGGTCCATTATGGTTGTTTCCAGTGCTTAATTTGTAAAACATCAGGTAATGGAACACTAAAGGTGGGGTGATCCAGCAAGTGGGCAGTAAAGGAAAAGGTCCTGGAACACACAGACACAACACTGCTTCAAGTGTCCACGTAACACAGAAGCATTCTATGCAATAAGATAGAGCTAGCTTTAATGAATGCAGTAAGGAGCTGCAACCAGGAAATCTCAGAGATGCCACTGGAGGAATAGTTTTTGCTAGAACATGGTTTCATACAAATAAACCAAATAAAAAAAACAAACCATTTCATGTTGCACAAAAACAACAATACACGAAGACTGCCTAACCAAATTACTCCACAACACAGCCATTGCATCTACAGCCTCCACTGAATTTCGCGATTTGCTCTGCTTGTCTGTGGCAGTTTGGTGTGCTCTCGATAACATGGAAGTGCGCATGGACGCACGCTGTGACTGGCACATCAGGTTCATTTGGATTTATTTTAATTTACTTTATAAATAATTCCCCATGTTAAAAAACTAAAAACGTCACAGAGGTGCTGGATCCATATAAATAAGTTCCGCAACGCAGGTCCTCGAAATACGAGAGGTACTGGATCTTGTTCCGGCAAGTGTGTAGCTACTCAGAGAGGCTAGCTTGTCAAGGTTCTCGCCAGTGCTTAACCTCTTGTATTTCGAGTACCTGCGTTCCGGAACTTATTTATATGGATCCAGCACCTCTGTGACGTTTTTAGTTTTTTAACATGGGGAATTATTTAGTAAATATAAAAAGTAAATTAAAATAAATACCAAGTGCAGAGTGCGAGCAGGTTTCTCCAAATAAACCTGATGTGCCAGTCACAGCGTGCGTCCATGTACACTTCCACGTTATCGTCTCTTCTGTTTATGAAACTTGTTGGTCCACCGCTCGTACAATTCAACCCGGTGTCACGTGTACGATCTTGGATTGTTAAAGGACACCGAACTGCCACAGACAAGCAGAGCAAATCACGAAATCGAGTGTAGAATGTAGATGCAGTGACTGCGTTGTGGAGTAATTTGAATAATTAAAGGTCTTCGTATATGTATTGTTGTTTTTGTGCAACATGAAATTGTTTTTTTTATTTGGTTTATTTGTAGGACATCGTGTTCTAGCAAAAACTATTCCTCCAGTGGCATCTCTGAGATTTCCTGGTTGCAGCTCCTTACTGCATTCATTAAAGCTAGCTCTATCTTATTGCATAGAATGCTTCTGTGTTATGTGGACACTTGAAGCACTGTTGTGTCTGTGTGTTCCAGGACCTTTTCCTTTACTGCCCACTTGCTGGATCACCCCACCTTTAGTGTTCCATAACCTGATGTTTTACAAATTAAGCACTGGTTCTCGCAGTTAGCCCTCTCGTGCAAGCTTCTCTAATGGACTTTGAGATTGAGACTCTGCTGCTATCTCCCAACTTTTGCTGTTGTCATTTAGCAGGCTAGTGTGGAGAGCAGAACAGACTGTAAACAAACAGTTGCATCAGGGTGGCGTACGGCGCCGGCAGCTAACGTAAAACTGCTCGAGTGAAAAAAAAAATCGATTTAATATCCGTCCACAAGACTTATAAATAAATTGACAAACACAAAACCGAAGGGTGTTGTATCTATAATTTCAGTTTGTTTTAGTTAGGTTTGTAAACGCATAATACAGTTCCAGTTCTCGTTTTTTCTTTTAATTACTGTTTTTATTTATTTCCTTTAATGAAATTTTTTTCTCAATTTCAGTTTTCGTTATTTCCTTCGTTTTAGTTAACGATAATAACCCTGATGCCAGGTCCAGTTTTAGGAAAGGGAAACAGAAATACGAGTCTGTAATTTTAACATTTTTTGTATATGTATTTTAAATTTATACTCAAACTCTATAAGTATTGCACCACTACTGTTTTCTTGTGAAGCTTCGTAGATAAAAAGGGTTGCAGACTAGAAAACCAACCAATCAGGAACAGTTATTCTCTGTAGTGTCTATCAAATATAGCTAATGTGTGCTCTCTTGTTAGTTAGGAAAGTCACTTTAGGTGGTGGTGGTGGTGTGTTAGTGTGTGTTGTGCTGGTGTGAGTGGATCAGACACAGCAGTGCTGCTGGAGGGTTTAAACACTGTGTCCACTCACTGTCCACTCTATTAGACATTCCTACTACTTGCTGGTCCACCTTGTTATCCAGTCTGCATAATAGAACTTTATGTAAAATAAGCCTCTATACAAAAATAGACTTTAATACAAACATTAATTTTTTTTTAAATCATCTGATACACTTACATTAATTGTGAAATGAACAATATTGTTTGTGAATTGCATGAAATGAAATTCTAAAGTGATCCTAAACTTTTGAGCGGTAGGGTATATACAAACAAATTTTACACACTGAATATGTTTTGTGAACAGGGTCATGTGGCCTGACATCAAAGAGAAGGAGTTTGAATTATAACTACGAAGGTAAGTATTGATCTTTTTCCTATTTGCAGAACGCACCTTGTTGATAAGGCAGTGGAGAGTGCGCCCTCAGGCTGAGCACCGGCGCCCTCTCTAAGACAAAATGAGGAGAGCGCAGGTTCATTAAGCGCTTCAGTAGTCACGCTGAGGGGAGGGGCGAGAAATGGATTACATGTGTCGAGCAGAAGAGAAAGAGAGAGAGAGAGAGAGAGAGAGAGACCCTGATTCATGTTCCGACTTTAAAAGGAGATTCTTTGTATGAGCTTTTAAAGCTGATGGTGCTCCAAAAGTGCAACGGAGTCCTTCAAATTCAGTCTGAACTCCGTCTGACGCTTTTCTGGGCAGTAATTTCTCTTACAGTCATGAAGTCTACAAAAAAAACACACTAAATAAATCAAAACAAGATTAAAGAAAGTCAACAAAACTGTTGGTTCTAGTGCAGAGTTATATGCTAAAAGAACATTTCAGACCACTACCAGTCAAACGTTTTAGATACACTACCAGTCAAACGTTTTAGATACACTACCAGTCAAACGTTTCAGATACACTACCAGTCAAACGTTTCAGATACACTACCAATCAAACGTTTTAGATACACTACCAGACAAACGTTTTAGATACACTACCAGACAAACGTTTTAGATACACTACCAGACAAACGTTTTAGATACACTACCAGACAAACGTTTTAGATACACTACCAGTCAAACGTTTTAGATACACTACCAGTCAAACGTTTTAGATACACTACCAGTCAAACGTTTTAGATACACTACCAGCCAAACGTTTTAGTACACTACCAGCCAAACGTTTTAGATACACTACCAGTCAAACGTTTTAGATACACTACCAGTCAAACGTTTTAGATTCACTACCAGACAAACGTTTTAGATACACTACCAGACAAACGTTTTAGATACACTACCAGACAAACGTTTTAGTACACTACCAGACAAACGTTTTAGTACACTACCAGTCAAACGTTTTAGATACACTACCAGCCAAACGTTTTAGTACACTACCAGCCAAACGTTTTAGATACACTACCAGACAAACGTTTTAGTACACTACCAGACAAACGTTTTAGATACACTACCAGCCAAACATTTTAGATACACTACCAGTCAAACGTTTTAGTACACTACCAGACAAACGTTTTAGTACACTACCAGACAAACGTTTTAGTACACTACCAGTCAAACGTTTTAGATACACTACCAGCCAAACATTTTAGATACACTACCAGACAAACGTTTTAGTACACTACCAGACAAACGTTTTAGTACACTACCAGTCAAACGTTTTAGATACACTACCAGTCAAACGTTTTAGTACACTACCAGTCAAACGTTTTAGTACACTACCAGCCAAACGTTTTAGATACACTACCAGACAAACATTTTAGATACACTACCAGACAAACGTTTTAGTACACTACCAGTCAAACGTTTTAGATACACTACCAGACAAACGTTTTAGATACACTACCAGCCAAACGTTTTAGATACACTACCAGCCAAACGTTTTAGTACACTACCAGACAAACGTTTTAGATACACTACCAGTCAAACGTTTTAGATACACTACCAGACAAACGTTTTAGATACACTACCAGCCAAATGTTTTAGATACACTACCAGTCAAATGTTTTAGATACACTACCAGCCAAACGTTTTAGTACACTACCAGCCAAACGTTTTAGATACACTACCAGTCAAATGTTTTAGATACACTACCAGTCAAACGTTTTAGATACACTACCAGTCTGTTGACGGCCTGTTTCACTTCCACCGAGAGCTCCTTTGACTGCATGTTGTGGGTTCACAGCAAGTTTCCAAATGCAAATGGCACACCTGGAATCAACTCTAGAACTTATACCTGCTTAACTGATGATAGATTAATGAGGGAAAAGCCTCAAGATAGTTGTCCAATTACTTTTGGTCCATTGAAAAAGAGGCAGCTACAAATTAAAGAGCTGTCATTCCTAATCATTTCCTCCAATTAGGATGTGACTACAGGTTAGCATTTCCCCTCAGCGCCCAAAGAGGTTGCAGTCTCCGGAATTCTAGGGCACACTCACCTCATACACACACACCCTTAATTACACACACCTGTCGTCCATCACAGCACACGGCAGTAGCTCATTAGCACTGTCCTCTTATACTCCCCTCGCACTACAGTCAGGACGCGTTACTGTTCCCTGTAACCCCGTCAGAGTCCATCTACTCAGTGGTTGTCCTCTTCTAGTCGCTGGTCAGCTCCCTGCTGGGTCTCTCTTGCCAACTCAGCTATCTACCTCGCTACCCTCCTGGAAGCATGGATGTTCCTGGACCCCGGAACCAGCGGAAGGGGCTCCTCCATTCCTCCCATGGTGTTCATTAAGAGAGGTTGGTGGCAGCGTTCGGACGGCTTCCTGGCATTAGCATCTGCATCTCCATCTCGCCTGCCTCTCTGGTTTGACTCTTTACAGTGTGCTTACATTCCCTCTATCGGGAGTGGATCATTTACCCCCACAGGGACCTTTCTCTTCGGGGCCATGCAGAGGATCGACCCCTGTGATGAAACTTCTTACAGGACCTCTATCCTGGAGATTCAGGTAGCGCAATGGGACCTTTGTTTTCCATTGTCCAGACGGAGACGCATGGATCTGGAGTGTTGAATCGTTACAATAGCCTTAAGTTAAAGTAAGAGTCTGCACTTCAAGCTCACATTAATATATATATATATATATATATATATATATATATATATATATGTGTGTGTGTGTATGTATATATTGGGATCACAGTGAAATGTTCTTGTTTTAATGGAGTATCTTCTTCCTTAACACAACAATTGACTGCCATCAACTGCTGATCTTCAGATACTAAACTAACCTAGAATGTTGTTCCCTTTTATACTCACTTATTAGTAGAATGTTTTTCAGCTGTGCATCACAATTGAGCAAGAGTGTCCAAACAACCAATTAGTCCAACAACATCCTTAACTTGGATTGGTGGTCATACCAGGAGATTTAGACAGAGGACTGAGAATTACTGATAATAGAAATATATGTAAAATAAGCCTCTATACAAAAATAGGCTTTAATACAAACATTTTTATTCTTTAAAAATCATCTGATACACTTACTTTAATTGTGAAATTGATGATATTGTTTGTGAATTGCATGAAAATTGCATTAAATGAGATTCTAAACTTTTGAGCGGCAAACTTGTCACTGTTCAATTATTACTGGGCCTAACTGTATGTGTGTGTGGGTATATGTACGTATGCATACACACACTTTTATTGCTATGATATACGTTTTACTGCTGAACATGACCCTTGTTTTTCTTCAAGCTTTGTGGATTTTGTCACACCCTGATCAAGCCTCTCGTTCACCTGGATCTGATGAGATCAGGATAACTGTAGACACACGCAGCCACTGTCTGTGAGCGAGAAACGAGGAGTTACAGACAAGATGGCCAAGGTTTTTGCAGTTACACCGTTTATGGTTGTGATTATTGTGCTCTACCTCATATTCACTGCCTGGATATATGTGCTCTACACAGGATCCTCCACGTTCAGGTAGGTTAACGTCTATTACACAGAATTTAGAGCAGCGTTGATTGACTGGGGTAACAGAGAAAGTGTCAGTGGTTCATGATGCACAAAATGCAGAAGCATAACATCTATTGTCTGATTTGCCAACTAAATAAACTACACAGTAATGGTGCAAAAAAAAAATCCTATACTAGAAATTTAGAATCTGATCTCTGCATTTGACTAGGGGGCAGTGAGGTGGGCAGCCCTATACACAGTGCCCGGGTGAGCAGTTCGGGCTTAGGTGCCTTGCTCAAGGACACTTCAGTCATGTCCCGCCGGTTCACGGGATCGAAGCGGCAACCTTAAAACCTTGCCTTGTTGCACTTGTGTCAGTTTTGGGTAGTACTTTATCTAAGGGTAACGTAAGTACTTAGTATTTCACAGATAAATACTGTATGTATTACTTACAAGTAATTTTCTGGTACATATTTTGCAAGGTTGTACAGCAGTTCCTGCTCTGAATTTTAAATACAGTAAATACATAGAATATAGAAGTAAATACTTTTAATATGTACTTTTTAACTACAGCGACTAATATAATATTCCTGTCCAAGGAAAAAACATTACCTGATATATATATATATATATTTTTTTGTCGATTTTCATTTTTCTATATCATTCGCACACGACTGCTGCTCTTTATATCCCGTGACAATTTCATGATGAATAGACCAATATGCTCCAAAATCACTTGGAAAAAACTCTGGTTCCATTGACTTACACTGAAAGTAAAGACAGGTCTCTCCTGTAAAGTCAGTATATTATAATTAATGTTATAATCAAGTTGCATGATAATGGCAAGTCCTCACAGGGAGTACTGTTTACTCACTAATTCCTACCTTATTAATTATTACATTTACTGTAACACAATGAAAAATAAGGTGTAACGTTTACAGAGCAGGTATTAGTTTTTTAGACATTATTTATTTGGAATAAAATCAGATATGCCTCCCATATGTCCTGCGGCTTGTTTCACTGGCAAGCTCATATGACGTTGCTGTCCAAGGGGCAACATATATCTCCATTTGGTTAATTTTTATTTTTCTGCATCTTTTAAATGCACCAGCTGCCTTTTACATTGTGTGAGAATTTCATAATCAACGGACCAATAAAAATGCTCCAAAATAGCTTGGATAAAATTCTGGTTCCATTGACTTACATAGAAATTAAAGATGGATTTTGGCCTCTCCTGTAAAGTTACTAAGTCTTTTAAAGAATATGAAGATATTTAATGTTATCAAGTCACATGATAATGGCTTGTGCTGCCAAATTGCTTCAGGAAATAACACGTCTATTAGATCACAGGTACAGATACAGGTGTAAAATAAATGCAGGGTATCTCCCAGAGAGTGCTCTATCCTCACTAATTCATAATTCTGTATTAATTAGTACGTTTACTATAACACATTGAAAAATAACGTAAAATTTACCCCAGACATTGTATGAATGTATTCAGTTCCTTCAGCAGCAATCTTGATTTAGCTTAATGAAGTACTGAGCAGTCAAAGCATGTATTAGATGAGAACTGTAAATAATACTGGGTTGTTTATAGAAGGAGAAGCTTGGAAAGGGTTAAATAAACACACTGACGTATGTAAAAGCTCTACTTACTGTATTAATACTGTTTAAATATTTAAATAATAAAGTGTTTTACTGAGTAAATAAAAGCTTCCTGTCTGAAACAATGGCTCACATCCCTAAGTACCTTAAACCTGCACCGCACTGTATACCTACACAGACCTGCGTTGATCTTTCAGTTGTTTGTACATGTTTTAAGCTCATATTTCTTTATGTACTTCTCAAGCATCTGCACGCTTGTCTGCCTTGTAGACTACGTCGCGTGTGGACTCCAAATTTCTTCAATGTGTAACATACTTGGTGAAATAAAGTGATTCCGTGTCTGATTAAGGGTCAGACACTTCAGTCAGACGTGACATGGTGGATGGAGGGAGGGCCGTTGCGTGTGAGGTGCTTAGAGCTTTGATGGCTGGGAGGTAGAAACTGTATCTGATTGTACATCCAGTGTACTCTAGTACTGCAGTCCTCTTCTTCTGGGTCAGCTTGTGTCTCGTCAACTGTTTAACTGCATCACGGTCTGTTCAGCCTCCATAGGTGGCTTTTTTTTTTTTCATATGGCCTCCGTCCTTTTCAGTGCCCTCAGGTTCATGTTGATATTGACAATTAAAAAGTAGTATGAAAGTAAAAAAAAAAAAAAAGCATTAAAAACATGTATCTCTATTAATACATGCTTGATCCTCCGGGTACACCGGTTTCCTCCCACAGTCCAAACACATGCATGTTAGGATGATCGCTCACTCTAAACTGCCCGTAGGTGTGAATGTGTGAGTGAATATGTATTGGCCATGCGATGCAGTGGTGACCTGTCCATTGTGTACCCCGCCTTCGCCAAATGATGCTGAGATTGGCTCCTGAATGTAACTGCTGCACCATTTAAGGTGGAACAAGAAACTAATTCACTACCTAGCTCACATTAACTGGTTAAATTACTTACTGTAACATTTGTTGCGCAACATTACATCCTGGCATATGTCTGTATGTTGTTTACGAAGGGTTTTATGGCCATATTGATCTTAAAATAAAACTTTGCATCACTTTGACAATGCGCATTAATGAATTTGAGGATGGAGCTTTTTTTTAAAAAGAGATACTTCTCTAAAAAGTACCACTTTGCAGATAACCAGGGATGCATGGTTGGACTCATTTTGAGACTCACAAATAATTAGTATGGCGTTTACATTGAGTTACAATTATAAGGCGAATGAACCAATAGAAATGCTCCAAAATGCCTTGGAAATAATTCTGGTTCCATTGACTTACATAAAAAGTAAAGAAACTGTTATCATGGATGTGAATCAAAGGCTGTCTTTCAGATGAGCTAATGTCCCAACTCTAACACACTGTTCCATCATCATATGGACGATATGGATTAAGCAGATTCAGTAACTTAACAATATTAAAGATAACAGAATTAAAAACTGTATTTATAGTGACATAAGATGAGATAGCCTTTTATTATACCACATGGGGAATTTTGCATCATTACAGCGGGAGAATAGCAGCAGAACAGATACAAGACAAGCGGTAGACTAAAGTGCAAGTTATTCAGAATACAAAAAGAGAAAAAAGAAATTACAGAAAATAAATAAATCTCTATTGTTAGGTAAAAAATACAATACGAAACTATACATATATACATGTTATACACATATGTAGAATTGCATAGGTGTATATATTGCACAGCTATTAAAAGATATTGCACAGATATTTTAAAGATATTGCACAAGCACATTCTCTAACACCAGCTACATAAATACTGATAATCAAATCTTGGCAGTCACCCAAATACTGATGATATAGGCAGAGTGTATGAGTTATAGTGATGTCGGTAGTCAGAGTACACAATATTTTCAGGTGATGAAGTGCAGCAGCTAATATTGCTCAATAATTAAGTCACACTGAGTATATAGATAGAAGTGGGTTTGTATATTGTTGGATGCCAGCTTGGTCAACATCCTCCTCTTCCCAGCTACCTCCACTGGGACCAACGCACAACCCAGAACAGAACTCGAATACTGAATATTGAAGACATACACTGTAAAAAAAAAAATCACCGTAAATTAACAGTAAAATACTGTCAGCAGAGAAGCCTGTATTTTACAGTTATTTTACAGTGCATCTACTGTAATGTATTTTTTAGCAGTACTGTACTGTAAATTGAATTACAGTATATGAAAGTAAAATAACTATGTATTTATGGTACTAACCAACTAGCCGGCCAGCTAACACTGTTCAAGCTGCAGTTTCTTTGCTAAATTTAGTCACTAAATGAAACAGACCTAACTAACAACATCTTATATCTTAAAAGTTTAATAATTATACTGACAAAACCATATTGCCGCAAACTTTAGGAGACGCGACGTTAACAGCTACCTTTTTCTTGAGTTTCACGAGGACAACCGCAGCTGCAGTCCAAACGTGTCAGTTGTAAACGCACCAGCTCGCATCTCCTCGTCTAAGAACCGATTTAGATTATCTTTCTTTATTTTTACCATTGAACACAATACAAGCTGCCCAGCACTTCCTGCACTGACTGAATGAGCTGAGCCAAATTGTCTGGCTCCGCCCACTGCATATATTTTATCACTCAAATGAGTAGAAGCAGTTTAAACAGTTTCATAAAAAAAGGGTTATCATTAAAAATAGACATTAGTCTGTAATCACCAGTACGAGTTTAATGGATAGTGACTGGACTGTAAAGGGATGATGGTGCATATTTCTATAGGTTGACAGAAAATACTGTATTATGCTAATAAATTACAGTTCTTTGCTCTTATTGGTCAACTGATTCCATTACTGTTAATTTATATTCACTGTGTGGTTATGTAACAGTATTTTACAATTATTATAAAAAACAGTAAGAAACTGTTGTATATGCACAGTATATTTACAGCAATTCATTACAGTGTCGTTGAATACTAAGGCTTCAGTACATAGAACTGACCTACCGTGAACCTCAACCACTGTTGGTCCTCCATTAAAACAAATCCTGTATTTGCAGAAGAGAGACAGCAAAATGAGCTGATTCCAAAATCGGAAACTGTTACGTAACACTTGCTGTTACTGTTTATGTCCCCCTGAAAGTTACTAACAATGACAAACAGCAAGGAAGGTTGCAGACTATGTAGAGAAATCTAGTGTTCCAGGCTGTGAAAGGAAGTCAGCACTTTTCGTTCCCTTCCCAAGAATCCGAACTGCGCTACACGGTTAATGTACATCTTTTAATGAGGCTAAAGTTAATATTCACCAGCTTCTAAATCAAAAGTTCTGTTCTTAAGTACTGCAGATTGTACAGTTCGCCAAAATGTAACTGTGACATCATTTAAGGTGGAACGGAAAGTCTGCAAAACAAGCAGCTGAATAGGAACTCTCCCACATCTTTAATTCAGTACTTTCTACTCCTTACATTTACACTCCATTATCAGTACTTTCTACTCCTTACATTTACACTCCATTATCAGTACTTTCTAGTCCTTACATTTACACTTCATTATGTGTACTTTCTACTCCTTACATTTACACTCCATTATCAGTACTTTCTACTCCTTACATTTACACTCCATTATCAGTACTTTCTACTCCTTACATTTACACTCCATTATCAGTACTTTCTACTCCTTACATTTACACTCCATTATCAGTACTTTCTACTCCTTACATTTACACTCCATTATCAGTACTTTCTACTCCTTACATTTACACTCCATTACCAGTACTTTCTACTCCTTACATTTACACTCCATTACCAGTACTTTCTACTCCTTACATTTACACTCCATTATCTGTACTTTCTACTCCTTACATTTACACTCCATTATCAGTACTTTCTACTCCTTACATTTACACTTCACTACCAGTACTTTCTACTCCTTACATTTACACTACATTATCAGTACTTTCTACTCCTTACATTTACACTCCATTATCAGTACTTTCTACTCCTTACATTTACACTCCATTATCAGTACTTTCTACTCCTTACATTTACACTTCACTACCAGTACTTTCTACTCCTTACATTTACACTCAATTATCAGTACTTTCTACTCCTTACATTACACTTCACTACCAGTACTTTCTACTCCTTACATTTACACTACATTATCAGTACTTTCTACTCCTTACATTTACACTCCATTATCAGTACTTTCTACTCCTTACATTTACACTCCATTATCAGTACTTTCTACTCCTTACATTTACACTTCACTACCAGTACTTTCTACTCCTTACATTTACACTCAATTATCAGTACTTTCTACTCCTTACATTTACACTCCATTATCAGTACTTTCTACTCCTTACATTTACACTTCATTACCAGTACTTTCTACTCCTTACATTTACACTCCATTACCAGTACTTTCTACTCCTTACATTTACACTCCATTATCTGTACTTTCTACTCCTTACATTTACACTCCATTATCAGTACTTTCTACTCCTTAGATTTACACTTCATTATCAGTACTTTCTACTCCTTACATTTACACTCCATTATCAGTACTTTCTACTCCTTACATTTACACTCCATTATCTGTACTTTCTACTCCTTACATTTACACTCCATTATCAGTACTTTCTACTCCTTACATTTACACTCCATTATCTGTACTTTCTACACCTTACATTTACACTCCATTATCTCTACTTTTTACTCCTTACATTTACACTCCATTATCTGTACTTTCTACTCCTTATATTTACACACCATTATCAGTACTTTCTACTCCTTACATTTACACTCCATTACCAGTACTTTCTACTCCTTACATTTACACTCCATTATCAGTACTTTCTACTCCTTATATTTACACTTCATTATGTGTACTTTCTACTTCTTACATTTACACTCCATTATCAGTACTTTCTACTCCTTACATTTACACTACATTATCAGTACTTTCTACTCCTTACATTTACACTCCATTATCTGTACTTTCTACTCCTTACATTTACACTCCATTATCAGTACTTTCTACTCCTTACATTTACACTCCATTATCAGTACTTTCTACTCCTTACATTTACACTCCATTACCAGTACTTTCTACTCCTTACATTTACACTCCATTACCAGTACTTTCTACTCCTTACATTTACACTCCATTATCTGTACTTTCTACTCCTTACATTTACACTCCATTATCAATACTTTCTACTCCTTACATTTACACTTCACTACCAGTACTTTCTACTCCTTACATTTACACTACGTTATCAGTACTTTCTACTCCTTACATTTACACTCCATTATCAGTACTTTCTACTCCTTACATTTACACTTCACTACCAGTACTTTCTACTCCTTACATTTACACTCAATTATCAGTACTTTCTACTCCTTACATTTACACTTCACTACCAGTACTTTCTACTCCTTACATTTACACTACATTATCAGTACTTTCTACTCCTTACATTTACACTCCATTATCAGTACTTTCTACTCCTTACATTTACACTCCATTATCAGTACTTTCTACTCCTTACATTTACACTTCACTACCAGTACTTTCTACTCCTTACATTTACACTCCATTATCAGTACTTTCTACTCCTTACATTTACACTCCATTATCAGTACTTTCTACTCCTTACATTTACACTTCATTACCAGTACTTTCTACTCCTTACATTTACACTCCATTACCAGTACTTTCTACTCCTTACATTTACACTCCATTATCTGTACTTTCTACTCCTTACATTTACACTCCATTATCAGTACTTTCTACTCCTTACATTTACACTTCATTATCAGTACTTTCTACTCCTTACATTTACACTCCATTATCAGTACTTTCTACTCCTTACATTTACACTCCATTATCTGTACTTTCTACTCCTTACATTTACACTCCATTATCAGTACTTTCTACTCCTTACATTTACACTCCATTATCTGTACTTTCTACTCCTTACATTTACACTCCATTATCTCTACTTTTTACTCCTTACATTTACACTCCATTATCTGTACTTTCTACTCCTTATATTTACACACCATTATCAGTACTTTCTACTCCTTACATTTACACTCCATTACCAGTACTTTCTACTCCTTACATTTACACTCCATTACCAGTACTTTCTACTCCTTACATTTACACTCCATTATCAGTACTTTCTACTCCTTATATTTACACTTCATTATGTGTACTTTCTACTTCTTACATTTACACTCCATTATCAGTACTTTCTACTCCTTACATTTACACTACATTATCAGTACTTTCTACTCCTTACATTTACACTCCATTATCAGTACTTTTTACTCCTTACATTTTCGCTCCATTATCAGTACTTTCTACTTCTTACATTTACACTCTATTATCAGTACTTTCTACTCCTTACATTTACACTCCATTATCAGTACTTTCTACTTCTTACATTTACCCTCCATTATCAGTACTTTCTACTCCTTACATTTACGCTCCATTATCAGTACTTTCTACTCCTTACATTTACACTCCATTATCTGTACTTTCTACTCCTTACATTTACACTCCATTATCTGTACTTTCTACTTCTTACATTTTAAACATAGCCTCGTTACTCCTATTTCATTTCAGTTTGTTTTCATTCATGTACATTTACATTCCAGTAAAGATTATCGATAACATGTCTTTGAAGTTTGACTTAATTACAATACTTATAGACAACTAGTCATCATATCTTCTGCTCCATGAAACACATGTTAATGTTCAGTAGTAACAGATATGCTTCTTTAATATATTTACATTGTACTAAACTACATTCATGTTCAATGAGCGTATACGCGGCTGAAACAGGAAGCCTAGCGCATCCCAAATTTATCAACATTAACATTTTAATATAACATTATAGTCATTATGGCTTTTAGAAGAACGATTTTTTGGGGGGGAGGTGGGCTAGTGTGCTATAGGTATAAGCATATAGCTATACATTTATGTCCTTAATGGTATTTTTTCCTTACATTTACTTTTATACTTTAAGTAGTTCTGAAAGCAGTACTTTTACACTCTGGACTAAAAAGCTTCAGTTGATACTTCACCTTCTACAGAAGTATTTTAAACTCTAGTATCTATACTTCTACCTGAGTAATGAATGTAAATACTTTTGGCACCTTTGCACATTTCACTCCAGACAGTTTCTTAAACCCTGGACAATATTAGGCAGACTCAATGAGAGGGGCAGTTCCAAAGAGGGGGGCAGTTCCACCATTAACAACACAAACTCAACTGCAACTTGCTGGCAAGCCTCAAATAACTAACAAGACATGTTAACATGAGTAAGGAATTCCAATGGTGAAGAGACCTTCTAGAGCTGATGAGGCTGAAGTTGACTTACTGTTCACCAGCTTTGTGTTTCCGTTCCACCTGATGTGATGCTGCAATTACATTCTGGCTGCAGGATTGAGCTTATTTACATAAAGCTTAATTTTATATTCCTGTCTCTGTTGCTTCACTGAGATAATAGTGGTGTTCCACTGTAAACCAGCCAATCAGAGCAGAACTAGATTTAATTCTAGTACCAAATCAAGGTGTGTAAAACCACATCTGGAATTAATTTCTCTAAATTGTTGGCCTGCATATTATTCTAAAGAACAAGTGCTTGTGTGCACTTCTAGAAGTTCCACTGTTAGAGTGTAAAGTACAACCTTTTATTGGTTTGAGGAGAAGATAACCCTAGAGATAGAAAGCCCAAGTAGGAACACTTGGTAAACTCATAAAACGTGTGTTCTGTCCTTCCCCTTCTTGTCTAGGATAAAGTTGCAACATGGTTCCCAGAGTCTGGCCTGGCATTGGATGAAAATGATGGATAACAACATAAATGCGTCTCAGACGATGAGCAACCTAACTAATGAAATCAACACGTCCAATCTCGAACATCACATGACTTATTCAGAACCACACTTCAATCAAACAGGCCTCAAAAAGGAGGACAACTCATCAACCATCACTAGTCCACCATCAGATCTAAGCAAACTGACACCTATACCCATCATATTGAGGAAAAGTTTTAAAAAGATGCCGGACTGGGGAACAAATGACATATATCTGAGAAGTGACGAGCCGGTTCCATCGGTAGGTGTGAGATTTAATTGCATAGCCTGACTCATAAAGCAAGATATACACAAAAACTGTTTAAAACTACTTATCAATATCTGTTGTAAACATTTGATTTCCTCACAAAAAAGTTATACACCAATATGTAACCATATACACTACCGCTCAAAAGTTTAGGATCACTTTAGAATTTCATTTCAAGCTATTTTCTTGCAATTCACAAACAATAAAGTAAGTGTATCAGATGTTTTTTAAAGAATAAAATTTTTTGTATTAAAGCCTATTTTTGTATAGAGGCTTATTTTGCATATAGTTCTATTATCAGTAATTCTCAGTCCTCTGTTTAAATCTCCTGGTACGACCACCAATCCAAGTTAAGGATGTTATTGGACTAATTGGTTGTTAGGACACTCTTGCTCAATTGTGATGCACAGCTGAAAAACATTCTACTAATAAGTGAGTATAAAAGGGAGAACAACATTCTAGGTTAGTTTAGTATCTGAAGATCAGCAGTTGATGGCTTGCTGACAGACTCACAATGACCAGAAAGAAACTACTGACGGACTGAGACCCGTCAGTCCATTGTTGTGTTAAGGAAGAAGATACTCTATTAAAAACAAGAACATTTCACTGTGATCCCAAACTTTTGAGAGGTAGTGTATAGCTAGAAAAGTGGGATGGTTGTGCAGCAGTGTGTTTGGGGAGCTGCACTGAGTGAGTACAGGCAGTTTGGAGGCTGTAGGTTTAGTGAAACCATCATGTTTGGGTGCACTCAAAAATGAATGGGTCTCTATGGGGGCAAAAAGAGAGATAAAAAAACGATAAACAGATGAGTGTGGGTCAAACCAACACTGTGGTTGTGGTTCTGCCCTAAGTCAGTGTATGTGAAACTGTGTCTGTTGGTTGAGCCGAAGTTTAGTAGATTGGATACACTTTTCTATCCTGTTCATTCTCTATGGGAAAAGATTCTGGAAAACATCTATGCATCCGATCAGAAAGCTGTATACAAGCCCGAATCACACAATCAGATCGGACAATCTGGAGCTGTAACAGTTTAACAAGTTTAACAAAACTCTTATTCAGTCTCTTTCAGTAACGCTAGGCGCCCCAAGGTCTCTCTGGTTTGACTATGACATGACTTTGAGTAGGCCGGCCTGAATGACTCCCAAGTGAACACTAGCAGCTACTCAGCTCACAGGTTCAGCACTACTGGCTCTCCGTCTTGCATGCAACGCTTAACATGTAACACTTCTTGTGTGACCTTGTACCCATAACAATGAATCAATAAAATGATAATGTTATATGAACTAATATAATATTAACTAATACACGATGTTTTACCGGCTGCTGTTGTTTTTCTCTGCTGACCTGTTCAGCAACTGGTAGTTAGTCTATATAATAATTTATACTACCCCCCAATGAGCAAGGCAGGGGCAACAATGGACCACACAACATGAGCAGTTGTTCAGCATCAGACTGTACAGGATGGGCAGTTGTTCAGTATCAGACCACACAGGATGGGCAGTTGTTCAGTATCAGACTGCACAGTGTGAGCAGTTGATTAGCATCAGACCACACAGGATGGGCAGTTATTCAGCATCAGATTGCATAGTATAGGCAATTGACCAGCAACAGACTGGACAGGATGGGCAGTTGTTCAGTATAAGACCACACAAGATGGGCATTTCTTCAGTATTAGACCACACATGATGCACAGTTGTTGAGAATCAGAACACAGAGGATGGGCAGTTGATCAGCATCAGATCACACAGGATGGGCAGTTATTCAGCATCAGACTGCACAGGATGGGCAGTTGATCAGCATCAGACCGCACAGGATGGGCAGTTATTCAGCATCAGACTGCACAGGATGGGCAGTTGTACAGCATCAGACTGCACAGGATGGGCAGTTGTACAGCATCAGACTGCACAGTGTGGGCAGTTGTTCAGTATCAGACCACAGAGGATGGGCCGTTGTACAGCATCAGACTGCACAGTGTGGGCAGTTAATCAGCATCAGACCGCACAGGATGGGCAGTTGTTCAGCATCAGACCACACAGGATGGGCAGTTGTTCAGCATCAGACGGCATAGTATAGGCAGTCGACCAGCATCAGACTGCATAGTATAGGCAGTCGACCAGCAACAGACTGCACAGGATGGACAGTTGTTCAGTATCAGACTGCAGAGTGTGAGCAGTTGTTCAGCATCAGACCACACAGGATGGGCAGTTGTTCAGCATCAGACTGCACAGTGTGGGCAGTTGTTCAGTATCAGACTGCCCAGTGTGACCAGTTGATCAGCATCAGACCGCACAGGATGGG
Organism: Megaleporinus macrocephalus; assembly: GCA_021613375.1. Taxonomy (NCBI): domain Eukaryota; kingdom Metazoa; phylum Chordata; class Actinopteri; order Characiformes; family Anostomidae; genus Megaleporinus; species Megaleporinus macrocephalus. The sequence continues at coordinate 8,789,195 of CM038708.1, forward strand.
CAGTTGTTCAGCATCAGACTGAATAGTATAGGCAGTCGACCAGCATCAGACCACACAGGATGGGCAGTTATTTAGGATCAGATTGCATAGTATAGGCAATTGACCAGCAACAGACTGGACAGGATGGGCAGTTGATCAGCATCAGACTGCACAGGATGGGCAGTTGTTCAGTATCAGACTGCACAGGATGGGCAGTTGTTTAGCATCAGACTGCACAGTGTGGGCAGTTGTTCAGTATCAGACTGCACAGGATGGGCAGTTGTTTAGCATCAGACTGCACAGTGTGGGCAGTTGTTCAGTATCAGACTGCACAGGATGGGCAGTTGTTTAGCATCAGACTGCACAGTGTGGGCAGTTGTTCAGTATCAGACTGCACAGGATGGGCAGTTGTTTAGCATCAGACTGCACAGGATGGATAGTTGTTCAGCATGAGACTGCATAGTATAGGCAGTTGATCAGTATCAGACCACACAGGATGGGCAGTCGTTGAGCTCGACAAAGAAACACACAGATAGATAGTTCTGTTAAGGGAAGGTATTAATAAGCATTGACTCCAGCAGGTGTGACTATTACAGCACAACTAAAGATCAGAGCCCCTCCACTCCACCGTCAACAAACTTGAGTAAGTTCATGAGAGCGGTGGAACGACAGCACTGTCATTCTCAGCTTATCATAATACAAGCTGATCCACCATCTTATATTCATCTTTTGACCTCCAACCCAAATGTCTTCAGCGTATACCAAAACAAGTACTGGTAGTACTTTTGGAAGTGAACGGTAGGTGTTTCTAACAAAATGGCCAACAAGTGTAGCCTGAAGGTAGGTGCTTCTATTAAACCACCAATAAATCCTCCCTGTTCTTCTTGTAGGTGTGTGCAGAGTCACTGCGTAAAACAAAAGATCCAGATTTTCAGAAGGCGTATATTCCAAACATTCAGATGTATCTGTACCAGAACCTCCTCAACCTGAGCGTATGGAACCGATTGGCTCACTTCAACAACCCTTTTGGCTTCATGGAGTACAACTACAGCGGTAAGCGCCACACCTCAAATCATCTTCTTGCCAAAGTGGCATGACGGGTAGAGTCAAGATTGAAGTATTGATACTGATGGTAAGATATCCTTATCAAGGAATCTGCAAATAAATAGATAGCATGTCAGACAAATCCTGAGTAATAAGTAATATGTTGTCTATCTACAGACCCATTATCTGTTCCCATGGCCTCCATTTCCATGGTTAGGATGATGACTCTCCTTAAACCCACTGAATCATGTCCACCATCCTCAATATAGTTTGTATTCAGGAGTTGGTTGAAGCTAAAGGCTAATAAACCAAACTCTTGTTATTGGTGATACCCCCAGTCAGCCCATCCTCCAGTCAGCGAAAGCTTGGTGTCCTTGTCTCATCTTTGTTTCTCATATCAAATCTCTGACCAAGTCTGCAATAAGAATCTTCATCAGCTACACTGGCTATCAGTTACAGGACACATCCACTATAAGCTCCTGCTGTTGACCTTTAAAGTCCTGCCTGGCCTTCACCAAACTACTTGTCTGCTCTTCTGCATCCTCGTGCCTCATCAAACTAAGCTCCCCTGATTCTGGTCTTCTGGTTTGGATGGCAGATCTACTGGTGCTGCTGCACCCACCTTTTAGAACTCCTTGCCTTCTTCTCTTTCCATCTTCAAACCCCAGCTTAAAATCTGTCCTTTCTCTGAATGCTTTTATTCTCTGGTGCTATATAACTATAACTGTAAGGTGGTCCTAGTTGCCACCTTGGTTCAGAGCTCCAGTGGCCTGAAGGTAGAAGATTCTTCTCATTCTTTTGTATTTAAGCTGCAGTCATGGATCCCCCAGTAGATGTTTTCAGATCTGAAGCTGGAGCTTGATGTTCTCTAGTCTCTCAAGGATGAAAGTGTTGTTTATCTGATGGGAAGGGTTTTGGTGAATCTATCAGGTCTTCCAGTTGGTTGTTAGGAGCCTCATTTTCTGATGAATGAATAACTTGATGGGTGTTTTAGCTGGAAGTCCAATAAATTAATAATATAGATAAATGAAATATAAAGATATTTGTCTAATTAGTACCTGTGATGCCCTTAAGGCATTTAGTTAATCTCTTATTTTTTTTCTTTCTTATATTGAACTCTTTGGTGTTGCTAATTGTTTTTGTCTTAAATAATAAAATATGAACCTAAATAACTAGTAAACTAGTAAAACTAGTTTCTGATTGCGTCCCGAGATGACGTTATGTTCTGGACTTTGGCAGCAAAGAAAACGAGGAGGACATGAGGACATGTTCTGAAAGTCGTCCTCCTGAATCCACATGAAGCATCATAGAGGCACTGCCATAAATTAATCTGGCAATAAACATAATGAGGTTCATATATTAGCATATTAGCATTATCATGTTAAAAACAGTGTTGGTTAAGAAAAGAGGAGAAAACAGTTGTTTATCATTGTGTATAAGCTAATAGACACATTAGCAGCCATTGTAGCTTCTACCTACATTACAGAACAGCAATGTATATATTGTCACTGTCCAACGAAAAACATGTCGATTTTTATTTTTCCACATCACCCACTCCTCTATGTGTCTAATCTACAGTCATATTGACCCCCAATCCTCTATGTGTCCTATATATAGTCATACTGACCCTCACTCCTCTATGTGTCCTATATATAGTCATACTGACCCTCACTCCTCTATGTGTCTAATCTACAGTCATATTGACCCCCAATCCTCTATGTGTCTAATCTATAGTCATATTGACTCCCAATCCTCTATGTGTCTTATATATAGTCATACTGACCCTCACTCCTCTATGTGTCTAATCTACAGTCATATTGACCCTCAATCTTCTATGTGTCTAATCTATAGTCATACTGACCTTCACTCCTCTATGTGTCTAATCTACTGTCATATTGACCTTCAATCCTCTATGTGTCTAATCTATAGTCATACTGACCCTCACTCCTCTATGTGTCTTATATATAGTCATACTGACCCTCACTTCTCTATGTGTCTAATCTACAGTCATATTGACCCTCACTCCTCTATGTGTCTTATATATAGTCATACTGACCTTCACTCCTCTATGTGTCTAATCTACAGTCATATTGACCCTCACTCCTCTATGTGTCTTATATATAGTCATACTGACCCTCACTTCTCTATGTGTCTAATCTACAGTCATATTGACCCTCACTCCTCTATGTGTCTTATATATAGTCATACTGACCCTCACTCCTCTATGTGTCTAATCTACGGGCATATTGACCCCCAATCCTCTATGTGTCTTATATATAGTCATACTGACCTTCACTCCTCTATGTGTCTAATCTACAGGCATACTGACCCTCACTCCTCTATGTGTCTAATCTACAGGCATATTGACCCCCAATCCTCTATGTGTCTTATATATAGTCATACTGACCCTCACTCCTCTATGTGTCTAATCTACAGGCATATTGACCCCCAATCCTCTATGTGTCTTATATATAGTCATACTGACCTTCACTCCTCTATGTGTCTAATCTACAGGCATATTGACCCCCAATCCTCTATGTGTCTTATATATAGTCATAATGACCTTCACTCCTCTATGTGTCTAATCTACTGTCATACTGACCCTCACTCCTCTATGTGTCTAATCTACAGGCATATTGACCCCCAATCCTCTATGTGTCTTATATATAGTCATACTGACCTTCACTCCTCTATGTGTCTAATCTACAGGCATATTGACCCCCAATCCTCTATGTGTCTTATATATAGTCATAATGACCTTCACTCCTCTATGTGTCTAATCTGCAGTCATATTGACCCCCAATTCTCTGTGTCTTATATATACTCATACTGACCCTCACACCTCTATGTGTCTAATTCACAGTCATACTGACCCTCACTCCTCTGTGTATCTAATATATAGTCATACTGACCCTCACTCCTCTCTGTGTCTAATCCACAGTCATACTGACCCTCACTCCTCTGTGTATCTAATATATAGTCATACTGACCCTCACTCCTCTCTGTGTCTAATCCACAGTCATACTGACCCTCACTCCTCTATGCGTCTAATATATTGTCATACTGACCCTTATTCCTCTATGTGTCTAATCCACTGTCATACTGACCCTCACTCATCGAAGTGTCTGATCCATTTACACAGTGTTGGACCAATAGAAGTGCTCCAAAATAGCTTGGAAATAATTCTGCTTCCATTGGCTTACAATAAAAATGAGGACAGTTTTTGGCATTTTGGAGAACATTTTGCCCTGAACAAGCTTTGTATTGTTTGTTTACAGTTTCCTGCATGCTAATGAGGATTAAGGACAGTAAATGGTCAACCTTACTATAACCCCATCTTCACTGGCTATGGTTTTGTTTGGTGTTGGAGTTTCAACACACTGCACAAGAACACTACCGTACCTACATAGGGACTTTATAACAGCAACATGTCTTCCAATTCATGAGTACTGGTATAAATAATGAGTACTACATTTCTACTTCAAAGCTAAAACATACTGTGAGTTATTACTCTTTCAAGTATCATTTGAATGAGCTGTTTCCTTTAAAATTGGTTGTATAGAAATGAGTTACAGAGCCACACATGCTAGGAACTGTACTTTGTGCTTCAACTATATAGCACTGACATGTGGTGTGCCTAACGAGACCCCAGTCTTATCAGTCACTTTATAACGATGCTATAAATGCGACAGATGGCTGTCGTTTTATGTTAGGCCCATTACGTCCATAAAATAAAATTGATTTCATAAAGTGTATGACATCATGTCATCATTACAGGAACATGATGCTTGTAAGTATGTTTGTGAAGTGTTACATTAGAATTATGTTTTTAAATGTCTACATAAAGTGTAATCTAGCTCCTAAAACTTTTATATTATTTGTACACCAAGTTTAATGTTAGGACCATATCTCACTTATGTAATAAAAAAGCCAATAAATGTGGATAAACATAAATACAATACAAGTAACATGAATATCGTACTTTGAAAGAAGGAAATAATATCTCATGAGGTAGACTGAAGAACAAACTCCAGGTTCTCTGTATGTTACTGAAGGTGTTTTTACTGAAGGTCAGTATCTCCAGATCTAAGATCAGCAGCTGGAACATAAACAGAGAGACGTTCTGTGATGTAGCAGGTTCTGGATTATCTAGAGCTTTATAGACGAGTACAGAAGTCTGTTCTAAAAGATACAGGTAGTCAGTGCAGCTCTTTAAAACTGAACTGATCTGAGATCTGTTTAGTGTTTGTTAGGAGTTTGTTGACTATTACAGTGATCAACTCTATTACAGCGATCAACTCTGACTATTACAGTGATCAACTCTGACTATTACAGCAATCAACTCTGATCATTACAGCGATCAACTCTGACCATCACAGAGATCAACTCTGACCATTACAGTGATGATCTCTGACCATTACAGTCATCAACTCTGACCATTACAGTCATCAACTCTGACCATCACAGAGATCAACTCTGACGATTACAGTGATCAACTCTGACCATTACAGTGATCAACTCTGACCATTACAGTGATCAACTCTGACCATTACAGTGATCAACTATGACCAATACAGTGATCAACTCTGACCATTACAGCGATCAACTATGACCAATACAGTGATCAACTCTGACCATTACAGTGATCAACTCTGACCATTACAGTAATCAACTCTGACCATTACAGTGATCAACTCTGACCATTACAGTGATCAACTCTGACCATTACAGTCATCAACTCTGACCATTACAGTGATCAACTCTAACCATTACAGTGATCAACTATGACCATTACAGTGATCAACTCTGACCAATACAGTGATGAACTCCAACCATTACAGTGATTAACTCTGACCATTACAGTGATCAACACTGTTTGTAACAATTACATGAATCAGTTTCTTTGCATCACTCTAGGATAGAAAAATATTTCTACTATTATAAAAAGCTACTTTAGTAGCATAATGCATAAACATACATACAATACATGAATATCTTATTGTGAAAGAAGTAGATCATATCTTGAGCTCCAGTTTGAAAAATAAAGTGTAGTTCGCACATGGCAATGACAGGACAATGTAAACAAAGACACAGACAGAAGTCCTGAATTATCAAACTATCAAATTCGAATTCATTTTAAATGGAATATTTATTAGACCTTCAATAAATAAAAATGATAATAATAATAATAAAAAAACAACAATATATAAATAATAATAACAAATAAAGCTATTATTAATAATACAATTAAATAACACTTTGCATATATGAGTTTTGTTTTGTATAATCTTTAGTACATTTGGAATGTTTTGCTGTTTTTTGCTAATAAATAAAAACATTCAGACCACAATGTTTTAACCCTTTATACCCTGAGATTATTTAAAATTTCTAGTCATATCTAACTTAAAAAAACATTTTTCAACAGTCTTTTACACATCCTGCTTCTACTACAGTCTTTGGTTCTCCACTAACATTTAGAACAAAGTGTGGGTTTCAGAAAAGTTCAGGTTTTTTAGGAATAACATTATAACAGTGATGATTTATAGATCTCAAAACACATGTGTATCAAATATGATTCACTTAGAATGAAAGAGTTGAGCAATGTCTGATCTCGCTCCTGGAGATCAACCACCCTGCAATGTTCTCTCCAACCAAACCTTTAACTTAACAGATCCAGGTATTCAGTTTCAGTAGCCGTGTTGGGTCTGAACTCCCCAGGAAGTAGATATCCAAGACCAGGTTGAGGCAACCCCTGTAGTCCTTACTGAATTATAAGCACTGGGATGTAATAAGCTTGGGACTTGAAGGAGGTCACTCTTCTTTTATTTCTTTATTTAACACTGATTTGTTTTTTCCTGGTTAAAGAAATAAAGAGTGTGGTGGATCTGATTCCTAAGCCTAAATTCACTCAGCTCCTACAGCCTGTTGGGAATGACTCCTGTATCCGCTGCGCTGTGGTGGCAAATGGTGGGATTCTCCACGGTTCCAAGATGGGCAAAGAGATAGATTCCCATCCATATGTGTTTCGGTGAGTGTTGTGCCTTTTTGCACAATATATATATATATACTGTCAGTGGTATTATAACAAAGTGAAAGTGATTGGGAACGATAGCAACTCAGAAGAGATAGAACACATATAATGACAGAGCAGAGTCAGCGGATGCTGAGGAACATAGTGCACAGAGATCACCAACTTTCTGCAGAGTCAATCACTACAGACCTCCAAACTTCACGTGGTCTTCAGATCAGCTCAAGAACAGAGCGTAGACAGCTTCATGGAATGGGTTTTCATGGCCGAGCAGCTGCATCCAAGCCTCACATCACCAAGTGCTCTGCAGAGCGTTGGATGCAGTGGTGTAGAGCACGCCATCACTGGACTCTAGAGCAGTAGAGACATGTTTTCTGGAGTGACCAATCTCTGTCTGCTGATCTGATGGACGAGTCTGGGTTTGGTGGGTGCCAGGAGAACGGTACTTGTCTGACTGCGTTGTGCCTAATGTAAAGTTTGGTGGAGGGGGAATTATGAGGTGTGGTTGTTTTTCAGGAGGCGGGCTCAGCCACTTAGTTCCAATGACAATGGACAATTTCATGCTCCCAACTTTGTGGGTACAGTTTCCAACATGACTGTACAAAGCAAGCTCCAGTACAGTAAACTTTGAATGAAGACAGTGTGTTGAACTTTTGCTGACTTAACCATTGCTGATAAATGTACCTCCAAAATGGCAACTTTATATGAGAGGACAAACAGCCTCTATATTTTTAATCTAAGTCTGTGGAACCAGAATTATTTTTAAAAATATGGAATAAGAGTAAAAATGTTTGTATCTATGCCCTTCTAGCACACAACATGGGTCAGAATTAACTCTTGTGTGTTCACTATAGAGTTTGATAGGAACTGTTGACATTTGTCATTCACAGTCAGGAACATATTTACAAGCATTATTTCTGTTTATAAAGTAAATAAATCAGAATTAAAATAAAGATTTAGGATCAAACACAAGATTTTTAAATAATGAACACTTAATGAATAATGAAATACATTGATTTTAATAGATTTACGAAGGAGGCACTCAGCAGTACATACAGTAACATAGTGACACGCTCTGCCCTGTTTTCTTTTTGTCCTCGCCTGTCTGTTTACATTTTTTGTGTTAGCCATGTGCTTGTGTTTGTTTTGATCATGTGCTCCTAGTGTCTCTGTCCCCTACCTGTCCCCTTCATATCTGTAACCCCTCCTGTGTCCAGGTGTTTCATGTTTATTGTCTTGGTATGAACCCTCTGTTTTCCCCTTACCTTCGTCATTTGCTGTTTATTTTGTTGTGTTGTGTATACACATAGGAAATGAATACGGGTCTAGTTTGTGTATTAGAAGGATTTTGCTTATCTTGTTCATCAAAAGGGTTAAGTTCACTCATTCTAGTATATAATATATATTTATTATATATATATTATAATTTTTTTTTCAGAATTCTTCTTTATTCTACTTGTCCTACAGGGTGAACGGTGCTGTTACTGAAGGCTATGAAGAAGACGTGGGAAACAAAACTTCAGTCTATGTTCATACGGCCTACTCACTGGTCACCTCACTCGCCATATTTAAGAAGTATGGCTTCAAGAATATCCCCAAAGATGAGGTATTAGTCATTCGCTCTGTATACTTGCAGAAACAGAGACAGTCGGAATCATTTAAATACACAATCTAACTGCTTGCGCAAGAAAAACAACATAGCCTAAACCCAAATTCACTAACGAAGACTTTTTATTTACCCTAAAGCTGCACTTTGTAAGACTTTAGGGATTTGGAGACCTCTCTGGTGGAAATGTGTAATTGCGTGCAACACTCAGGAAAACATTTTGTAACTTGTTCTTTGGTTTTTTGTTCAAAGTCAAAACTAGGTGAAGGATGTGTCTGCAGAGGATGTATGAGAAGTATCTACTATCATCATCATACCTTCAGTATATTATATTACAGTCATATATATATATATATATATATATATATATATATATATATATATGGACGCTTCTACTGAATTAGTTAACAGCTGTGATGAACCAGAATGATGCAGACGCTTGCAGATAAAAACTGAGGCTTTAATATTCAAATTGAGATTTAAAATAAACAGATCTTCCTCTAACAGGTAAAGCTATTTAGTATTCAGGCAACTGAGAATGGTGATTGGAGCAGACAGGAGAGTTGGCAAGCATGTGGTCCCCCTGGGCATTCTGGGAGCTGGGGTCCCCAAGGGCCTCTGAGTCTAAGGGATGCATGACAATAGCAAACATTTAAGCGTTTAGACAGCTGCTCTTAATATCCAGCGCCAATTTCACAATAAATGGACCAATAAAAAAGCTCCAAAATTGATAAAAAATGAGTCTGGGTTTTGCCGTTGCCAGAAAAACGTTACTTGTTTGACTGCATTGTGTTGTGTGAAGTTTGGTGGAGGGGGGATTATGAAGTAGGGTTGTTTTTTTTAGAAGTTGGGCTCGGCCCCTTAGTTCCAATGAAAGGAACTCGTAATGCTTCAACAGACCAAAAGATTCTGGACAATTTCAAGGATAGATTTAATATATGGCTTGTAGCAAAAGGTTATGTCAAAAACAGTCCGCGTCTAAACCAGAGTAACAAACCTGGAACCGAGGGACATACCAAAGAGACGAGACAGGCGAGTATCCAAAAATCATAAGATCCAGCAAAAGAAGCAAGGCAAAGGCAGATTCGAAAAGCAGAATAAAGTCATACACAGTGTACAGAACAACAGAACGCTTCGTAATGCTGCAACAGTCAAAACTTGGCTAACCCTAGAAGAGTTCTGGGTAATGGAGTCCGTAGCGTTGGTTTGGTCTCGGGAGCCGACGGGGGATGTGACAATGCTCTTGGAATCACTTGAAATAAAACCTGTTTACATTGACTTACACTGAATGTAAAGAAAGTTTTTGGTCTCTCCTGTAAAGTTACTATTTGGGAGATTTTTCTTTGGACATCAACAATAGACTATATAAACTCATCATTTTAGGGTGTTTGCTATTGGGAGGTGTCCGTACCCGAACCCGAACCCCAAAATTAACTGTCCTGAAAATAATACTTATGTGTTAATAATATTTTATATATATATATATATATATATATATATATATATATATATATATATATATATATATATATATATATATAATGTGTCATGAGGGTCATTCTTAATGTTGCTATTGAAACAAAAAGATTTGTAGTCCATAGGTGGAGCCTTTTTTAACCACACCCCTCATGGTGAGCAGTTAGATTCCACTGTTGAGTACATGTGTCCCAATGTCCAAAATTCAGTGTGTAACAATAAGGATTAATGCAACTATAAAACTTTTCATATAATTAAATATATGGTGATTTTATGGGTATAGCTGTTCAACGCTGTGTTTGCTTGCCATATACTGACTAGTGTTTTTTAGTTCTGCTCAAAATGAGCTAAAATTGATGAGCTAAACTCCCCAAACAGTAACTACTGAAACATTTCTTTTTGGCATGTTGGTCACGTTAATAAAACAAAAACATAATTAAGGTATAAAGTCAGCTTAACGTCTGAAAGGGTTTTCAACTGACTGACTGAACCAGATTAATAGACTGAACTGAATAACACACTCTTAGCTGACATTGCTACTAATAACTAAAAGTCAGTAGAAACTGGTTCATTTAAACTGTTCATGCTATTAGGGTGGGCGTATCAGGTCATTACTTGAGGAGATTTGTTGGTTTTCTCCTGCAGGGTATTAAATATGTACTGATCCCAGAAGGCCTGAGGGATTTCCATTGGCTGCAAGGCCTTCTGACCAGACAGGAGGTACCAAATGGTGAATTCCGGCAAAGAAGGTAATTAATTTTCATTTTAGTCATGCTATGAACAAAAAATCAGATCGATAAGTGTACTTTCACAAGTAAGAACAGCAGATCTGATTAGAACAGATGTAAATAATCATAAGCTCTAGTGCAGTACTGTACTGTTTTGTACTTCAGTACTTAGTATATAGTGGTTGTTAAGTAACTTGTAGCGTAAGAGGAAGTGCAAAGTCAGGATTTAATTCTGTGGTGCAACTTGTGATTCTATATCAGTAAACTCTGAGTCTTTAACACTGTTGTATAATAATAGTGTATTGTACTTATCATTGCTGTCCAAAGAAAAACAAGTGTTCTTCTTTACAGAAGAGGACAAAAACCTGTTTACTTTTAATGTATGTCAATGGAACCAGAATTTTTCTTATTGAAAAAAATAGCTTTTTAAATATAATAATGTCCCCAAGTGCCTTAAACCTTTGCACAGTATTGTATAACCACCAATTTAACCTACATAACTTTAATGTGCTACAGACTAAGGCATCACCTGGTTTACCTTTTTTTTTTTTTTAAGTCAAACAGATTTTGTGACAAATTGGTTACAAACTCACACATTAAAGTGCTTGTTATTGCTGGCATACTGATTTCCATACTTTTGCTGTCCAATGAAAACCAAGTATCTGGTGTCCTTTACTGTGTGTCAACATTTCGTGGTGATTAGAGCATTAAAAACATTCTAAAACTGCTTTGAATAAAATATCTTTCCATTGACTTACATAGAAAGTAAAGAGGGGTTTTGGCCTCTGCTGTAAAGATATCATTTTGGAGATGCTTGTTGTTCCTTGGACAGCAACGATATGTCAGGTTTATGGATTATTGAGCAAAGCTTCATATATATATATATATATATATATATATATATATATATATATATATATATATTATATATATACATATATATATATATATATATATATATATATATATATTAGGGCTGGACGTTATGGAACAAAAATAATATCTTGATATTTTTTAGCTGAATGGCGATATTCGATATATATATCTGAATATTTTTTCTTCCCATAAGGTGATAACAAAAAGGCACTTCTGCGTCAAAGCTACACGTCCCAAATATCACACAGCCACTTTTGATTAGGGCTGGGTATCGTTTGAAAAATTTTAATACCGATGCGATACTTTGAATTCGATACCGATACCAAAACGATACCTTTTTTCTAAATTGTTACAACAAATACGAAAACATATGTATTTATTTAACAGATAACATGAGTAATCTCATACTATCAACATAAGAGGCTATCTTTTTATTTTTCTTGTTCAAACAAACAATGAGCATCTAACTATGAGCATCTAACCTGCCTGATATTATCACTGGAAACAGTGTTTGTTCACCGTATATAGCCCATATTCTCACATCTCTGGCAGCACCGTAGTGCTGCTGTTCTTTATGTCAAGTCAAGTCAAGTTTATTTATATAGCACTTTTTACAACGATCTTGTCTCAAAGCAGCTTTACAGAGTTTTGAAAACACACAGTTACAACATATATATCCCAGTGAGGAAGCCAGAGGCAACAGTGGCAAGAACACCTCCCTCAACTGGAGGAAGAAACCTTGGGAGGAACCAGACTCACAAGGGAAGAACCGTCCTCCTCTGGTCAAACAGTATTTACAGTTTATTAACTAAACACCAAAGAAAAGAGTCTCTGCTTGAAATCTGGATGGCAAAGCTTTAGAACCTGCACAGATAGAGGCAGAGTATGACTGAGGCCGTCTCTGACTGAGGCAGTCTCTGACTGAGGCAGTCTCTGGCTGAGGCAGTCTCTGACTGAGGCAGTTTCTGACTGAGTCTTTATGTAAAGTGGGCGTGAGCTGAAACAGTCCCATCCTATCTCAATGCTGGTGCATCTGGATGGTACAGTGATGTACTCGATATATCGCCCAGCCCTAATATATATATATATATATATATATATAAATTTTATTTATTTTTTTTTCCCAAAAACAACTCAGAATTCTGGTTCCACTGACTTAAATTAAGGTATGTAAGCTTCATGGATGCCAAGCATCAAATTCCTGTTCAGCATTCCCTCCACGTTTTTGCTGAAACTGTGGCTCTAAACATGGTTTGAGAAGGTTCTCCTGTCTGATCGAGCTCTTTGCCTCCTCCAGGCCGTGGACGCATTATGCCAATGAGTTCAACGATAGCAGCCTTTATGTCCTCCATCCAGACTTCCTCAGATACATTCGCAACAGGTATTACCATATTCAAATCCACTGTAGAGACACACTGACCGCTTTCACAGAACATGCCGTGTTGAAATCAATCAATCAATAAATCAATCAATCAATCGATCAAACAATCAGTCAATCAATCAACATTTATTCATACAGCGCTTTTTACAACCCCGGATAGAGAGAGAGTGACCGTCCTCCTCTGGTCGACCCCGGATAGAGAGAGAGTGACCGTCCTCCTCTGGTCGACCCCGGATAGAGAGAGAGTGACCGTCCTCCTCTGGTCGACCCCGGATAGAGAGAGAGAGACCGTCCTCCTCTGGTCGACCCCGGATAGAGAGAGAGTGACCGTCCTCCTCTGGTCGACCCCGGATAGAGAGAGAGAGACCGTCCTCCTCTGGTCGACCCCGGATAGAGAGAGAGTGACCGTCCTCCTCTGGTCGACCCCGGATAGAGAGAGAGTGACCGTCCTCCTCTGGTCGACCCCGGATAGAGAGAGAGTGACCGTCCTCCTCTGGTCGTCCCCGGATAGAGCGAGAGTGACCGTCCTCCTCTGGTCGACCCCGGATAGAGTGAGAGAAAGAGAGAGAGAGAGAGAGAGAGAGAGAGAGAGAGAGAGAGAGAGTGGAGAGGGGAGAGAGAGAGGCAGAAAGAGAGACAGAGAATAGAGGGCGAGAGCGAGAGAGAGAGAGAGAGACAGGATAGAGGTCGAGAGAGAGAGAGAGAGAGATAAAGAGTGAGGCAGAAAGAGAGACAGGGGATAGAGGGAGAGAGAGAGGCAAAAAGAGAGACAGAGGATTGGGGTAGAAAGAGAGATATTGAGAGAGAGAGATAGTGAGGTTGAGGGGGAGAGAGAGAGGCAGAAAGAGAGAGAGAGGATAGAGGGCGAGAGAGAGAGAGAGAGAGAAAGATAAAGAGTGAGGCAGAAAGAGAGACAGGGGATAGAGGGAGAGAGAGAGAGGCAAAAAGAGAGACAAAGAATAGAGGGGGGGAGAGAGAGGGGCAGAAAGAGAGACAGGGGATTGAGGGAGAGAGAGAGTGAGGCACAAAGAGAGACAGAGGATAGAGGGGAAGAGAGAGAGAGTGAGGCAGAAAGAGAGACCGCGGATAGGGGCGAGGGAGAGAGAGATATTGAAAGAGAGACAGAGAGAGAATGAGGCAAGAAGAGAGACAGAGGATAGAGGGGAAGAGAGAGAGATATTGAAAGAGAGAGAGAGAGAGAGAGAGAGAGAGAGAGAGAGAGAGAGAGAGAGAGAGAGAGAGAAAGAGTGAGGCAGAAAGAGAGACAGAGGATAGGGGGAGGGGGAGAGATGTTGAAAGAGAGAGAGAGAGATAATGAGGCAGAAAGAGAGACCGAGGATAGAGGGAGAGAGATATTGAAAGAGAGAGAAAGAAAATGAGGCAGAAAGAGAGACAGAGGATAGAGGGAGAGAGATATTGAAAGAGAGAGAGAATGAGGCAGAGAGAGAGACAGAGGATAGACGGAGAGAGATATTGAAAGAGAGAGAGAAAGAGTGAGGCAGAAAGAGAGACAGAGGATAGAGGGAGAGAGATATTGAAAGAGAGAGAGAGAAAATGAGGCAGAGAGACAGAGGATAGGGGGAGGGAGAGAGAGAGAAAGAGTGAGGCAGAGAGAGAGACAGAGGATAGGGGGAGGGAGAGAGAGATATTGAAAGAGAGAGAGAGAATGAGGCAGAAAGAGAGACAGAGGATGGGGGAGGGAGAGAGAGATATTGAAAGAGAGAGAGAGAATGAGGCAGAAAGAGAGACAGAGGATAGGGGGAGGGAGAGAGAGATATTGAAAGAGAGAGAGAGAATGAGGCAGAAAGAGAGACAGAGGATAGAGGGAGAGAGATATTGAAAGAGAGAGAGAGAAAATGAGGCAGAGAGAGAGACAGAGGATAGAGGAAGAGAGATATTGAAAGAGAGAGAGAAAGAGTGAGGCAGAAAGAGAGACAGAGGATAGAGGGAGAGAGATATTGAAAGAGAGAGAGAGAAAATGAGGCAGAGAGAGAGACAGAGGATAGGGGAGAGAGATATTGAAAGAGAGAGAGAGAAAATGAGGCAGAGAGAGAGACTGAGGATAGGGGGAGAGAGAGAGAGAGAAAGAGTGAGGCAGAAAGAGAGACTGAGGATAGAGGGAGAGGGAGAGAGAGAGAGAGAGAGAGAATGAGGCAGAAAGAGAGACCGAGGATAGGGGGAGGGAGAGAGAGATATATATATAGAGAGAGATATATATAGAAAGAGAGAGTGAGGCAGAAAGAGAGACCGAGGATAGTGGGGAGGGATATATATATATATATATATATATAGAGAGAGAGAGAGAGAGAGAGGCAGAGAGAGAGAGAGAGAGAGGCAGAGAGAGAGAGAGAGAGAGAGAGAGAGAGGCAGAAAGAGAGAGAGAGAGAGAGAGAGAGAGAGAGAGGCAGAAAGAGAGACCGAGGATAGTGGGGAGGGATATATATATATATATATATATATAGAGAGAGAGAGAGAGAGAGAGAGGCAGAGAGAGAGAGAGAGAGAGGCAGAGAGAGAGAGAGAGAGAGAGAGAGAGAGGCAGAAAGAGAGAGAGAGAGAGAGAGAGAGAGAGAGAGAGAGGCAGAAAGAGAGAGAGAGAATGGGGGGAGAGGCAGGCAGTAGTAGATTATAGAGAGTGATCTATAGCTGATATGAGTAGAATGCTTGTGCAGACTGGTGAGTTCTGAGTCTAGTTTAAACATGCGTGCCTCGTTCACGAGCCTCATCTCTGCTCATCTGCATCGCCTGAGGGCCGGAAAGATGCAACTCACTGCCTTGTGCATTTCAATTCCAGTGCACAAATGAAGGCTGCATAATTTTCCACAGACGTTAGTGTGCAGGTGTTTGTGTGGCTCCTGTATCAACACCGTACTTCATCTGGTATCCAGTAATTGAACTCGTTTTACAATTACTTCCAATTCCACTTCATATTAAGTGTCTATAATAACTGAAACTGTGTTTAAGCTCTTTCAACCCCAGCATGTTAAGACTTCTGGGTTCAAGACTCATATGAATGAAGAGCTTGCACCTAGTGAGCTCTAACCTCAGTACCTGCTGGCAGAAGCCAAACTGACCATTGATACCTGCAGTGGTTTTTATTATTATGAACCCACGTCCTTGTGTTTCTGTGCTGCCCAGCCGAGACGGATATCCAGGTAAAGATGTACGCTAGTTAGGGTCACGCTTAGTTAGTCTTTGTCACCCCTTCTCTGACCAACAAGCTTGACGGCCAAAGATTCCTAGCATTAAGCGCCCTGTAAACTAATATTTAAAAACTGATACAGTTTATATCAAGGCTATCTGAAATGGATCCGTTTGGCTTTTGCCAGTGGGGGCTAACACTGGCTAATATCAGAACCCACTGGAACCAAATGCTTACTGGTACATGGGGGTCCAGCATCTGGCACATACAGGCTCAACAAAATGTTATATATGAAATAAACAAAGAATAGTGCTACTAAAGCCTAATGGCCAGTTCATTACTCGATACTGGTTCTTAATATCGGCAGAAACATTTAAAATTGTTGTGTAAAAACATTTTTACACGATAATAAATCACAATTAATGAATCATCCAATGTATAGCTTAATAAAGTAGTAATTTTCAGTTAATTACTAGCTACTGACTCTATTAAGAGCATAATAATACCTATACCTAAACGAATGTGGAATATATATATATATATATATATATATAATTCTTGAAAAGAGCTGAATTCACTCTATTTTTGCTTAATAAAGTAGTAGTGTTATACAGTTTAATTAATTACTAGCTTCTAGCTTATTAAAGTTTACCAAGTGTAAAGTGTTCTTGAGTGGTCTTAATTTACTCAAAATATTATTATTAAAGTATTACTTATATTTTTACTTCTTGTATAAGTATTACTGTAATATTACTTAATGTATTAGTAATTGGCAGTTAGTTATGTAATTTATTGCTACCTGCTCTATTACAAGCATAATGATATATACGGAAAAAATTATATATATATTAATTAATAAAATTAATAGTAATAGTATATATAATACATATATATATATATATATATATATATATATATATATATATATATATATATATATATATATATATATATATATATAATTTACTTAATATATTACTTAATATATTAATGTATTAGTAACAACCAGATAACCAGATAAGTTAATAACCAGATACTGCATATATATATATATATATATATATATATATATATATATATATCAAATTTACTCAATACAATATTACTTAATGCATTATAATGTCCCTCATTTCAAAATGTTGGCAATTTTCTTTTCTCTTTTTTAGAACATTAATCACATGGTAATAAACTGTAAATATATACCGGCATTTGATATTAGTTTATATTACTAATATTTATGGTAACACTTTTTAAACGCGTTTATTAGACACTGAATGGCCTACAACACCTTATAGTACCTCACACGAGCCTGTATTCTGGCTTATAAGGACTTATAATTTTATAAAAACCCTATAATATGAATATATATGTCCTCTATAACATGTTATATTATATTATAATGCCTAATGGAAGTGATATACTCTTAGTTTTAAAATGTTATGCATATGATCATAACTCCTTCAAGTTCTTTGAATCCATTATTTATAGAATGTGTTACTATATTTATTATATTGATATTATAATATGTTTATACTCACATTATAGTATTTTTCTGGTTAGTGTACTTTAACTTGCTGTAACGTCAAACTCTGCGCAGGTTCATGCCCTCCGAACAGCAGAATGGAACACACTGGGCTTTATATAGACCCACTAATGGAGCCTTCACCCTCTTCCTGGCCCTTCACGTCTGTGATACTGTGAGTATAATCCCATGCTGACTTCATACTCCAAGTGAAGAAAGATATCCATGAAAATTCTTATTCATCAGTTTATACAGTCATCACAACAATAAACCTTTGACACAACACCCACTCGTAGCTTCAGTTCTGTTATTCATTTCATATTCTTCACCGAAGCCGCTGTGGAGCAGAAACGTCTGTGTTTGAAGCATCTGAGAGATAGTTTAGATGATTCATCTGCCTGACATGAGACTATCTTACACATGCTCTTCTCTGTATTCATCTGTGTGCTGCTCTTGTGCATCACTTCTTTAGGTATCTACACTCACTGACCATATAGGAGCTACACTTAAAGACTGTAGTTCATCTGATTCTCTCTATACTTTATTACTCTGTTCTTTAATGATCAGGACCCCCACAGGACCACCACAGAGCAGGTACTATTAGGGAGGTGGATCATTCTCAGCATTGCAGTGACACTGTGACACTGTGTGTTGTGTGGGCGGCGTCCTGTGTCCACTGATGAAGAACTAGAGGAACACAAACTGTGCAGCAGCAGATGAGCTACTGTCTCTGACTTTACATCTACAAGGTGGACCAGCAAGTAGTAGGAGTGTCTAATAGAGTGGACAGTGAGTGGACACAGTGTTTAAACACTCCAGCAGCACTGCTGTGTCTGGTCGATCTTCTAGGAGCACTGGCTGAGTATCGCACTGCTACTGTATGTAGTCTTGTATTTATTCTCTGTAGGTGTTCCAGTCTTGCTAGGTGTTGCATTGTCTTGTTTCTAGGTATCAGCACTGGCCCTGTGTTTATGGCAGTGTTTGAGTATAAGAGTGGTTTGGACTGAAACCTGTTTGTACTAGATAGAGATTCATACTCTGACCAAACACTAAGCACTTCTGTAAGTCGCTCTGGATAAGAGTGTCTGCTAAATACTGTAAATGTAAATGTAAAAGTAAATCTACTCACACCAGCACAACACACGCTAAGACCCCACCACCACAGTGTCACTACAGTGCTGAGAATGATCCACCTCCCTAATAGTACCTGCTCTGTTGTGGTCCTGTGGCCAGTGACTGGAAGCAAAAGGTAGGTGTTTCTAATAAAGTGGCCAGTGACTGGAAGCAAAAGGTAGGTGTTTCTAATAAAGTGGCCAGTTAGTAAAAGTAGAAGGTAGGTGTTTCTAATAAAGTGGCCAGTTAGTAAAAGTAGAAGGTAGATGTTTCTAATAGAGTGGGTAGTTAGTGGAAGTACAAGGTAGGTGTTTCTAATAAAGTGGCCAGTTATTGGAAGTACAAAAGAGGTGTTTCTAATAAAGTGGCCAGTTAGTGAAAGTACAAGGTAGATGTTTCTAATAAAGTGGCCAGTTATTGGAAGTACAAGGTAGATGTTTCTAATAAAGTGGCCAGTTATTGGAAGTACAAGGTAGATGTTTCTAATAAAGTGGCCAGTTATTGGAAGTACAAGGTAGGTATTTCTAATAAAGTGGCTAGTTATTGGAAGTACAAGGTAGGTATTTCTAATAAAGTGGCCAGTTATTGGAAGTACAAGGTAGGTGTTTCTAATAAACTGGCTATCAGCACTACAACAGTTGACAGTATTAGAATAGTATTTTATATTATTATAGTATTTTCTTATTTCAGGTTGACGCGTATGGCTTCATCACTAAGACCCATCAGAATTACTCTAATTACTACTATGAGAAGCAGAAGACTAGAGTTATTTTCTTCATCAACCATGACTACAACCTGGAAATAAGACTCTGGAAGAAGCTACATGATGCCAAAATGATCAAGCTGTACCAGCGAGAGGAAGGACGGAGATGATGGTCATTTCTTTAGGAGAAGAAACAGCTTCATGAGACGAATCTGTGTTCTACTGCAGGAACATGCTCAGAAAGATGGTTTACAGCTTTTACAGCATTTAAGTGGAGCTGGATTACATCCAGCAGGTTCTCAAACTCCAGTCCTGGAGGTCACAGCACTGCATAAGTTCATGTTTCCTTTGATCTAACAAATTTTAATTAACTGTATAATAACCACGAGTTAAATGAGGGAGTGTTGGTGAATGATGGTGGTAGCTGTCAGTTTTATAGCTTATTTAACGAATTCTAAATCTTCCTTTTACTGTTACAGCTTTTTACAGTAGACTATGAACTACATCACTCGAATTAAACTGGGATTAAACAGTAAACAAACTGGAATGGGAACCTTTTTATTTACACATTTTTAAATACAATATTTTTTTTAAGATATTTTCACTTGAAGGATTTCCGTTAACCATGATTTTAAATAAAATTTTCATGTCACTACTGAAACAGAGGTTTGGTCTGTGGGTTGGGCCTTATTTTAGCCACGCCCTAGAATTTTGGAACAGAAAGAGAGACTACACCCTCTCCCTTATGGTCACAGTGTTTGCAGTTAGAATTCTTAATGTTTCTCCAGAGTAAAAATCAGCATGTAAGATAAAGAACTGTCAAATATTTAAGTAAACAATCATAAAAATGATTTTAGTCTTAAGTCTAAGATCAATTAAGAGTGATCTAAAACATTTTAGTACACTACCAGTCAAACATTTTAGTACACTACCAGTCAAACGTTTTAGATACACTACCAGTCAAACGTTTTAGATACACTACCAGTCAAACGTTTTAGAGACACTACCAGTCAAACGTTTTAGATACACTACCAGTCAAACGTTTTAGATACACTACCAGTCAAACGTTTTAGTCCACTACCAGTCAAACATTTTAGTACACTACCAGTCAAACGTTTTAGATACACTACCAGTCATACGTTTTAGTACACTACCAGTCAAACGTTTTAGTACACTACCAGTCAAACGTTTTAGATACACTACCAGTCAAACGTTTTAGTACACTACCAGTCAAACGTTTTAGATACACTACCAGTCTAAACGTTTTAGTACACTACCAATCAAACGTTTTAGATACACTACCAGTCTAAACGTTTTAGATACACTACCAGTCAAACGTTTTAGATACACTACCAGTCAAACATTTTAGATACACTACCAGTCAAACGTTTTAGATACACTACCAGTCAAACGTTTTAGATACACTACCAGTCTAAACGTTTTAGTACACTACCAATCAAACGTTTTAGATACACTACCAGTCTAAACGTTTTAGATACACTACCAGTCTAAACGTTTTAGATACACTACCAGTCAAACGTTTTAGATACACTACCAGTCAAACATTTTAGATACACTACCAGTCTAAACGTTTTAGATACACTACCAGTCAAACGTTTTAGATACACTACCAGTCAAACATTTTAGATACACCACCAGTCAAACGTTTTAGTACACTACCAGACAAACGTTTTAGATACACTACCAGTCAAACGTTTTAGATACACTACCAGTCAAACATTTTAGATACACCACCAGTCAAACGTTTTAGTACACCACCAGACAAACGTTTTAGATACACTACCAGTCAAACGTTTTAGTACACTACCAGTCAAACGTTTTAGATACACCACCAGTCAAACGTTTTAGTACACTACCAGTCAAACGTTTTAGATACACTACCAGTCAAACGTTTTAGATACACTACCAGTCAAACGTTTTAGATACACTACCAGTCAAACGTTTTAGTACACTACCAGACAAACGTTTTAGATACACTACCAGCCAAACGTTTTAGATACACTACCAGCCAAATGTTTTAGATACACTACCAGTCAAACATTTTAGATACACTACCAGTCAAACATTTTAGATACACTACCAGTCAAACGTTTTAGAACACTACCAGTCAAACTTTTTGGAAAAACTACCAGTCAAACGTTTTAGTACACTACCAGACAAACGTTTTATATACACTACCAGACAAACTTTTGGTACACTACCAGCCAAACGTTTTAGATACACTACCAGTCAAACGTTTTAGATACACTACCAGTCAAACGTTTTAGATACACTACCAGTCAAACGTTTTAGTACACTACCAGTCAAACGTTTTAGATACACTACCAGTCAAACGTTTTAGATACACTACCAGTCAAACGTTTTAGTACACTACCAGTCAAACATTTTATTACACTACCAGTCAAACGTGAAATTCTTGTTACATTAACTTACGTTGAAAGTAAAAACAGTTTTTGGCTTTCCCCCCCAAAAAAACCCCATTAGAACCAATCAGATGGGTTTGCTTTTTAATGGGAACTGGCCTTTAGAGGCAACTAATTTCCTGCAGGACACTTTTAGATCCCAATAAATATATTAAATATATCTTGAATTAGTCTTAGGTTTCCTGTTATACCATTAAGAGTCCTTCACACTCTATTTATTAGCCAATTAGGCAAACAAATACGACCAATATTGATTATTAGAAACCACCAGGAACCAGAACAAACAGTTAATGATGTCTGGCTATGTACTGGATATACTATAATAACCAAGAGATGGAGACGTAACATGAACTGGTTGCCTGTTTGCTAGTCATTCTCGATCCCTACAATTCAAGAAAACAACATATCCCAAGATTCTGTGCAACAATTCAATTACGGTTTTCATGGTTTTCACTACAGTTACGGTACATAGGAAGGGCCATTGCAACAGTTAATGTGCAGTTAAGAGTTAATTTGCAATTACCTGTATATTGTTTATACTGTACTGTTTATTTATCTATAGTTTGAGTGCCTTGCTCTCTCTTAAGAACTGAAGAACTGTGAATTTACCCACTGTGGGACTAATAAAGAAAGATCTTATCTTAAAAGAAGAAAAAAAGAAAGAAATGTAGGAGGTAGATGTGGACTTTGTAGTCCATCATGTTTTCGCTGAAATTGCTCCACCTGGTTTCCCCACTAGGGTCCCCGTCTGGTCTCCAAATCTGGTCTGTTTAGTTTTGAGGGTTTTTTGTGGTACATGAAACAGTTGACCCTCTCTGGATGATAAAACAGTCTGATTATGCTGAGAACACTGTTTTTATTTGTAGATCTGCTAAAATGTATATAGTTTATACAGTGAAAATATATAATATTTAATTATTAAGTTAATCTTATGCTTAGTTTTATGATTCAAAGTGGCATTTTCAGCCCACTACAAACTAACGCCTCCCCCTGAGCACAGGCCTGCGGACCACTAGAGCAGGGGTATTTAATTAGAGTTCAGTAAGGTCCAGTTAAAGAAAAATTCTTCAGGCCAAGGTCCGGACCATCATCAATTCTAACTCATGTTATGATTCAGTGCCATATCCTGTATAGTGAAGTAGCCTAGTATCAGCATCTTATACCATCAGCAACTGAAGCCACGGTCTCAGAACATATGAGACATGTTTGTGTGGAGCTCCCTGTGGAAAGAATTAACATATGTCTCGGTCCATTCCTGGTTGGAAAGTGAAGACTTTTCTTTCTTTTAGCACGTCGTCTGAATGAGCCTTCTCCGACTGCTGCTTCTCGCTTCAGACCTCACCTGTGCATGCGCCGCTCACCCGAATCCGCACAGATCTGATTGGCTGAGCGCTTTGTATGGCGTCACATTAAACACGAGGTGAAAGATTTAAAGCTGCACTTTTTAACATTTCACGCACGTAACTGTTTCACTCCTGAGCGTAAATGTGAAACTCACGAGCACAGAAAGACAAACCGCACTCGCAATTTTCATAAACACGCTCAAACTGTTTGTTTGATTGTGAGCTGCAGCAGCAGCGAAACATGAATATCCACTGAATATATGAGTCTAGCCGAGTGAGCAACAGTGGTAATGAGTGAACATGTGCTGATAAGAAGTGATAAGACTATTAAATCATTATTGTAAGTGAGATAAACCAGAGTTTTATCTATCTCTCTCTTTTGATGGCTCTTCTGCGTCCACCTTGTTAGTTGTAGTAAGAGAGGCTAGTCGAAGTGAGCAGTTCAGCCCATGTCCCGCCCCCAAACTGTCAAATCCACCCCCTCTGAAAACTTGAGCGCAAAAATTAGTCTCGTGCGTGGAGGAAAAAATCAAATCGCGAGAGCAAAACACATTAAAGGAGGAGTTTTGACATTAATGTGACGCCATAGCTTTGGGCGGTCTTACAACGCACGTGGTTGGTATGTTTACTGCACCACAAAGTCTGTATAACCTAAAGACTAGAAAAGCAGCTCCGCCGCTTAAAATAAACAGTAAATTAAATCATTCACAGTAGATTATCAGTTTGGGTCCGCAATGGACAACGCCTGGGTCTGGACCCGTACCGCGGTCCGCGTATTAGTGACCTCTAAGTGCACTAGAGGATACTTCATGGCCCATTGGTTGAGAAACACCTGATCTACATCATCAAGAGCAGAACCCTGTTTGGTGGCTCAACCTTTAATCTGTGCTGTTATTCTGGTTTGAGGCACATTATTATATGTAAAAAGCAATTTTTTATTTTTTACTTTATTATTAAATATTAAACAGTATTAATACAGTAAGTAGTGCTTTTACATACATCAGTGTGTTTATTTAACCCTTTCCAAGCTTCTCCTTCTATAAACAACCCAGTACAGTTCTCATCTAATACCTGCTTTGACTGCTCAGTACTTCATTAAGCTAAATCAAGATTGCTGCTGAAGGAACTGAATACATTCATACAATGTCTGGGGCGTCCAGGAGAAATCTGGAACTACATTTTCAAGATCTGATCTACTTCTCTCACAATAAGATATTCATGCTACTTTGTATTGTATGTATGATTATTAACATCTGTTCTAATCAGATCTGCTGTTCTTACTGGTGAACATACACTTACTCGTGCTCAGTAGTGTATGTCAGTGTAAAACTCTTGAGACTGAGAGTAAGAATATGAGAATCAGCCTGGGGCCGAGAAAATCACAGTACAACATCAATAAGGCCTCTGACGGGAGAAGTGTAGGTTGTACAAAACAGCCTCAAAGTGGGGGGTCTGTTTCCCTCTGATGTTTCCCTTCTCGTAATGAGAGTGAGCCTGGAAGAGCTTGTCCTCATTAAGAACACACACGTAGTGAGAGGTTGCCATCACTCTCCACTACTGTCGCCAGAACCTGCTGCTTCTGTGACGCCCCATCAAGCAAAGCATCGCTTGGCACCAGAATTCCCTGGAAAGGCATTTTTTTTTATTCCCACTGTGGAATATTTCTCCTGTACACTGTTAATTCATTTATTTATATCATTTTTATTAACAATAGACAATGACATAAAGCAGCTGGTCCTAAGTCTCAGTGATCAGTGTGCCAAGAAACGAACCCTATGAGCAACAAGAAGAGACCTTGAGAGGAGCCAAGGCTCCACCCTCCTGTGGTTGACACCAGATAGCGAAACAATAACACGAGTGATATGAATAAGGAATGAAGAACTGAGAGTTAATGTAGAATAATGAATATGAAAAAGAACAAAAAAGAGAGAAAATAAGCATATTATTAGATTTGATTGACCAATGATAACATGTGACTACTGTTGGAGGCCTATCAAAGTCAGCAATGAGAAACTCATCCACAGGCTACACTGCTGTAGCCCACAATGCCCCCAGGACCTCATATCCAACTTCTGACAGACCCCTGAGTCATACTGCAGAGGAGTGAGGCATCACTGGGATTCGAACTCATGATCTTCCGCCTCCTGGTGATTGAGCAGTTTAGGCCCAGCAAAGTTTTGCAAGCAAATCTGCATTCATTTCAATGGAACTCATGTTTTACACTGAATTAACTCAGCTTCTCTAACAACCATTAGAAAACAAAAACAAATATATTATATTTACATATAACGTCAAATAACAAAAGAGAGAAAAAACTGCTGGCCTTTGATGGTTGCATGGAGTTCTTTGATGGTCTACATAAAAAAACACAGATCTCCCAAAAGAACATTTTAAAGAAAGTAAAATCACCCCATGCCGCTCCACCCGCGCCCTCTGCTTTTGAGGCTATATATATTTTTATAAATATGCACAAATTCATTCAGGCTGAAGGCAGCAACAAATCTGACCTGAGCATTAGAATCGCAGCTGTCAAAACACACTGCATCCACAAAATGAGGAGGTTCATCATCTGCTTCCATCTGCAGTGATGAATATTGTTATGAGTGGGGAAACTAGGACAGATCACCCATAACAGGGTCTTTACCTGCAGGGGGAACTGAACTGAAACGAATCAATAATCATAATTAGAGTGGAAGATGGGTTATCTGGTGGAATATAGAGAAAGGAAGAGAAAACTTTGTGGATGTTGTGAACCGGGATGTTCTGCATAGATTCAATGTGCAGTTTAGTGGCATGGTCTATGTTTCTGATTGTTGTGTCTGTGTTTGCTGTTGTGTTTGCGTTAATATCTTCCTTACTCTCTCTCTCTCACTGTCCAAAAAAATAATATCCAAAAAAATAATGCCCAAAAACATTCTAGAAAGTGGAAGAGTAAGAATTGTCTATTATTAACTGTGATACTATTCACTGTGACAGTGGAGTTGGACTAGGCCATGGGACTCAACACTCTTCACTGTGACAGTGGAGTTGGACTAGGCCGCGAGACTGGACACTCTTCACTGTGACAGTGGAGTTGGACTAGGCCGCGAGACTGGACACTCTTCACTGTGACAGTAAAGTTGGTGTTGGACCAGGCTACGAGACTGGACACTCTTCACTGTGACAGTAAAGTTGGTGTTGGACCAGGCTACGAGACTGGACACTATTCACTGTGGCAGTGGGGCAGAACTAGGTCGCGTGACTGGACACAATTTAATCTGACAGTGGGGTTGGACCAAGTTGCAAGACTAGACACTATTCACTGTAATGGTAGTGTTGGACTAGGCTGTGAAACTGGACACTATTTACTTTGATAATGGAGTTGGACTAGGCTGTGAAACTGGACACTATTTACTTTGATAGTGGAGTTGGACTAGGCTGTGAAACTGGACACTATTTACTTTGATAATGGAGTTGGACTAGGCTGTGAAACTGGACATTATTCACTTTGATAGTGGAGTTAGACTAGGCTGTGAGACTCAACAATGTTTACTTTGACAGTAAGTTTAAACTAGGCTGCAAGACTGGACACTATTTACTGTGACAGTGGAGTTGAACTAGGCCACGAGACTGGACACTCTTCACTGTGACAGTGGAGTTGGACTAGGCTGTGAGACTGGACACTCTTCACTGTGACAGTGGAGTTGAACTAGGCTGTGAGACTGGACACTATTTACTTTGATAATGGAGTTGGACTAGGCTGTGAAACTGGACACTATTTACTTTGATAGTGGAGTTGGACTAGGCTGTGAAACTGGACACTATTTACTTTGATAATGGAGTTGGACTAGGCTGTGAAACTGGACACTATTCACTTTGATAGCGGAGTTGGACTAGGCTGTGAAACTGGACACTATTTACTTTGATAATGGAGTTGGACTAGGCTGTGAAACTGGACACTATTCACTTTGATAATGGAGTTGGACTAGGCTGTGAGACTGGACACTATTTACTTTGATAATGGAGTTGGACTAGGCTGTGAAACTGGACACTATTCACTTTGATAGTGGAGTTGGACTAGGCTGTGAAACTGGACACTATTTACTTTGATAATGTAGTTGGACTAGGCTGTGAAACTGGACACTATTTACTTTGATAGTGGAGTTGGACTAGGCTGTGAAACTGGACACTATTTACTTTGATAGTGGAGTTGGACTAGGCTGTGAAACTGGACACTATTCACTTTGATAATGGAGTTGGACTAGGCTGTGAAACTGGACACTATTCACTTTGATAGTGGAGTTGGACTAGGCTGTGAAACTGGTAACTATTCACTTTGATAGTGGAGTTGGACTAGGCTGTGAAACTGGACACTATTTACTTTGATAGTGGAGTTGGACTAGGCTGTGAAACTGGACACTATTCACTTTGATAGTGGAGTTGGACTAGGCTGTGAAACTGGACACTATTTACTTTGATAGTGGAGTTGGACTAGGCTGTGAAACTGGACACTATTTACTTTGATAGTGGAGTTGGACTAGGCTGTGAAACTGGACACTATTCACTTTGATAGTGGAGTTGGACTAGGCTGTGAAACTGGACACTATTTACTTTGATAGTGGAGTTGGGCTAGGCTGTGAAACTGGACACTATTCACTTTGATAGTGGAGTTGGACTAGGCTGTGAAACTGGACACTATTCACTTTGATAGTGGAGTTGGGCTAGGCTGTGAAACTGGACACTATTTACTTTGATAATGGAGTTGCACTAGGCTGTGAAACTGGACACTATTTACTTTGATAGTGGAGTTGGACTAGGCTGTGAAACTGGACACTATTTACTTTGATAGTGGAGTTGGACTAGGCTGTGAAACTGGACACTATTCACTTTGATAATGGAGTTGGACTAGGCTGTGAAACTGGACACTATTTACTTTGATAATGGAGTTGGGCTAGGCTGTGAAACTGGACACTATTCACTTTGATAATGGAGTTGGACTAGGCTGTGAGAGTCGACAATATTCACTGAAACAGTGGAGTTAGAGTTGGACTAGGCTTTGAGACTGGGCACTTTTCACTTTGACAGTGGAGTTGAACTAGGCTGTGAGACTCAACAATGTTTACTTTGACAGTAAGTTTAAACTAGGCTGCAAGACTGGACACTATTTACTGTGACAGTGGAGTTGGACTAGACTGTGAGACTAGATGCTATTTACTTTGACAGTGGAGTTGGACTAGGCTGCAAGACGAGACCCTATTCACTTTGACAGTGAAGTTGGACTAGGCCACGAGACTGGACACTCTTCACTGTGACAGTGGGGTAGAACTAGGCCGTGTGCCTGGACACTTCACTGTGACAGCGGAGTTGGTGTTGGACTAGGCTGTGAGACTTAACAATGTTTACTTTGACAGTGAAGTTGAACTAGGCCACGAGACTTGACACTCTTCACTGTGACCGTGGAGTTGGACTAGGCTGTGAGACTGGACACTCTTCACTGTGACAGTGGAGTTGGACTAGACTGTGAGACTGGACACTATTCCCTGTAACAGTGGAGTTGGACTAGGCTGTGAGACTGGACACTCTTCACTGTGACAGTGGAGTTGGACTAGGCTGTGAGACTGGACACTCTTCACTGTGACAGTGGAGTTGGACTAGGCTGTGAGACTGGACACTCTTCACTGTGACCGTGGAGTTGGACTAGGCTGTGAGACTGGACACTATTCCCTGTGACCGTGGAGTTGGACTAGGCTGTGAGACTGGACACTCTTCACTGTGACCGTGGAGTTGGACTAGGCTGTGAGACTGGACACTCTTCACTGTGACCGTGGAGTTGGACTAGGCTGTGAGACTGGACACTCTTCACTGTGACAGTGGAGTTGGACTAGGCTGTGAGACTGGACACTCTTCACTGTGACAGTGGAGTTGGACTAGGCTGTGAGACTGGACACTCTTCACTGTGACCGTGGAGTTGGACTAGGCTGTGAGACTGGACACTCTTCACTGTGACAGTGGAGTTGGACTAGGCTGTGAGACTGGACACTATTCCCTGTGACCGTGGAGTTGGACTAGGCTGTGAGACTGGACACTCTTCACTGTGACAGTGGAGTTGGACTAGGCTGTGAGACTCGACACTCATCACTGTGACCGTGGAGTTGGACTAGACTCAAGTCATTTCACAAAACCATCTAAACTAAATATGAACTATTAACTAAACTAAATACTTCTGGATGTCAGATCTCTTCACTCTGGCTGCATGGTGTGATGTGCTGAGACTTGATATTAGGACTCATAGCAACATACCGTATATCTATACTCATTTCTTTTTTCCCTGAAACCACAGGCACTCAGTTTAATCCAATTCCAAGATTTAATTAGAGTCAGTGTTTGTGCTGCCCTGAGGATGATACAGTGTTCGGCTAATTCCTGAACAGCTACTTGAAAGAAGGTCTGTTGTGCTTACACAGACAAATCCTACTCTGATCCAATGAAGAATACATGACATATGAACTTGTCTGAATGAGAGAGAGAAAACGAGAGACTGACGTTCAAAGGCATGGATCAACAGTTCAGATGTGAATAACGTTGGAGTGGTCTGATGGGAAATGGAATTTTAATGAGAATCGAAAGCTCTCTCTGTAACGCGGGAGTGATGGACAGACAGGATTTATTTCACAGCCCGTGACAGAAGGTTAACGAAGATTAACCAGGTGAAGATGGAATAACAAGCCACAATATCAAAACTGGAAAAGAGGACAAACAAACCAGCAGCTAGGAACAAAAAGAGGATCCAAAAATTCAAAAACCAAGTAACAAAGCAGAGATCAGGTCACTGTTCCACCTTAAATGGTGCAGCAGTGACAATCTGGTGTCTGCTCGCTTTCTGAAGCAAGTTTCTTTTTGGAATTCTGCGTTCCACCTTAACTGGTTTAGCAGTTACATTCTGGCACCTGCTTGCTTTCTGAAGTTACCTTCTTGTTGGAGTACCCCATTCCACCTTAAATGGTGCAGCAGTGACATCCCGGCGTCTGCTCGCTTTCTGAAACTTCTGAAATACCTTCTTATTCCTCGTTCCACCTTAAATGGTGCAGAAGTGACAATCTGGCGCCTGCTTGCTTTCTGAAGTTAGCTTCTTATTCCAGTTCCCCGTTCCACCTTAAATGGTGAAGCAGTGGCATTCTGCTTTCTGAAGTTAGCTTTTTATTCTCAGGTGCTGGACTAGAACTGCTGCACCATTTAAGGTGGAACGGGGAACTGGAATAAGAAGCTAACTTCAGAAAGAAAGCAGGCGCCAGAATGAAACTGCTGCCTCATTTAAGGTGGAATGCGGTATTCCAACAAGAAAGTAACTTCAGAAAGCAAGCAGTCGCCAGAATGTAACTGCTGCACCATTTAAGGTGGAACGGGGAATTGGAATTCAGATTCACGCTCCATCCCCACATCATATGCAACCGCTCAGGCAGGACAATAGAGAGAATGCTTTCTATGCAACAAAGACAGAATGTTGCAAAGAACTAAATAACTATATATATATATATATATATATATATATATATATATATATATATATATATATATATATATATATATATACACAATACAATATACACAAAATGGCCCTAAATAAACGAATAGAAAAATGGACCAATAGAAATGCTTCAAAATAGGTTTGCAAAAATTCTGGTTCCATTGACTTCCATTAAAGGTAAAGACATTTTTTCTTCTCTCCTGTAAAGTTACTTGTTTATCTTTGGACAGCAACTATATACAAACAAGTTGATCACAAACAGGTGAGGAGAATTACAGCTGACCTGGATGGCTGTTGGTGATTGGGCGATGGGGAACATGTGGTCATGAGAAGGTGCATTATAGGACGTCTAGTTTTAGGACTCAACATACACAACACCGTTATAAATACTCTGCCAGGCGCCTGCAAACATTGTTTATGGTTGTTTTGTGATCATTTTTTGGGATAAAGAATATTTTTATTAATTATTCTGCGAAGGTTGCGTGACTATTAATTTGTGTTAGTTGACTGGACATTTAAAAAGTGCTCCACTGGTCGTTACTACCACACTTAAAGAAAAACGTTAGTGTTCCAAGCGTCTGTGAGAAGTATCTTGTTAGTGTCTGGGTGATAGAGTCTGCTTTAGCCTGAGCTGCTGAGGCTGGAGGTGTGAGATGTGCACTGCAGGGTGGTTGTTGTTGTATTGATTGGGCCTCAGGCTCTCCGCCCATAGGAGAACACATACAGTACGATGTTAGCTGAATGCTGAAATCACCAAAGCTCCTAGAATCTCACCTCTCATACAGAAATCACCCTGGCTGCAGTCTGTGCACTGTCCTAACGCAAGAACAAGGCATCTCAGAGAGAGACATACGGGCCGAACATCTGAACCAGTAAACATTTATTTAGGAATATATTTATACTTTATTACCCTTTTCTTCAATGGTCAGGACCCCAACAGGACCACCACAGAGCAGGTACTATTAGGGAGCTGGATCATTCTCAGCACTGCAGTGACACTGATATGGTAGTGGCGTGTTAGTGTGTGTTGTGCTGGTGTGAGTGGATCAGACACAGCAATGCTGCTGGAGTGTTTAAACACTGTGTCCACTCACTGTCCACTCTATTAGACACTCCAACTACTTGCTGGTCCACCTTGTAGATGTAATCACTCGTAAAAATAAATTATTAATATTGGTGGCCCATCAGTACTTTGCAATTATTCCTTTCACCTGAAGGGGGCAGCAGTACATATACATGTATAGTACGCTTCTCGGCTGTGTTAGCGATCCAAGTGAAATAAACTTAAGACCCATTGCTTGTCTGACTGGGGGTCCTGAATTTATTGAAAGGCATGCAGTGATGGATACGCCAAACAAGCGCCAAGTGAACAGTGAGAACCGGTCACAGAGAGATGGACATCAGAGAGACGCTGTGTCTGATGCTTGTGTCTCTTATACTGAGAGACTGTTGCGGTACTGAAGGAGTTAAATATGAAGAGACGTTATGAAACAAAGCGTGGACATTATAGTAAATACTCAGGGGACGAGAGGACAGAGACACCTGGTCTCACAGCTGCAACAACTGTTCTTCGGGGCATGTAGGGCACAGGAGAACCTGAACAGAGCCAGTTATGAGGTGGCCATGCTAATTGCTAAGCAGTGACTCTGAGGTGTTTAAACACTCCAGCAGCAGCACTGCTGTGTCTGATCCACTCACACCAGCACAACACACACTTGCACACCACCACCATGTCAGTGCAGAGAAAAAGCTTTTCCATTCCATAATAGATTATGTGACTTAAGGAATATAAGACTTGCTGTTATTGAGCTACATAAGTTTGGTGATACAGGAGACACACTGAAGATACTGGATGCAGAAATCTTGGTCAGCACATGTTCAGACAGGCTGTGCAGTACATTGTGAAAATGTTTAACATCTGCATTCGTTAGTTAAATAATTATTAATTATTCTGTGCATAATTTCTGAATAATACTTTTGGGAAGAGAGACCGGCCCTTAGGTTGTTTGATATTGTCCAATCTGGTCCCCCTTGAAAAAAGTTTGGGCACCTCTACTGTAGTCCTTCATCAGTGCTTACAGGACACTGTTGTCTGGATAGGTTTGCTTGGTAGACTATTCTCAGTCCAGCAGCAGCACTGCTGTGTCTGATCCACTCACACCAGCACAACACACACTTACACACGCAATACCATGTCAGGGTCATATACATATGGGCCGAATATCTGAACCAGTAAACATTTATCATATTTATACTTCATTACCTATTTCTTCAGTGGTCAGGACCCCAACATGATCGCCACAGAGCAGGCAGCACCAGCACTGCAGTGACACTGACATGGTGGTGGCGTGTTAGTTTGTGTTGTGCTGGTGTAAGTGGATCAGACACAGCAGTGCTGCTGGAGTGTTTAATGGAGTGGACAGTGAGTGGACACAGTGTTTAGACACTTCTTTAGGCCTTGCTGGTCCACCTTGTAGATATACAGTTAGGGTTAAAATCAGATTGTTATTGGCCTGTGGCATTACTCGTAAGAATAAATTATTATTATTATTATTATTATTATTGGTGGCCCGTCGGTACTTTGCAATTATTCCTTTCACCTGATGGGGCAGCAGTATATATATATATATATATATATATATATATATATATATATATATATATATATATATATATATATATATTAGGGGTGTAAATATTGAATAACGGGATTCATGATACTGTATCAATTCTCAAAACACAGTATTGATACACAGATTCCTGGCAGACAGTGAATCATTGTGTGTTGTGTTTAACCTCTGACCACTAGATGGCAGTGTTGTAATCCATTTTCAGCTCCACTCCAACATTAACAAGCAGCACAAGGGCGCAATGCTATTGTAAGCATTGACAAACCTGTTCATATAGTGGTGTGTTTTAATAGTAAGATTTCATTAGCGTAAGAAAAACATTAGGATTAATGTGTCTTTATATGTATAAACATATATTTAGTTAGATGTGTTCAAACTTTGACTGCTACTGTACCTCTGCTGTCAGACTGAGCAGCGTTTACAGTGGAAAGTCACTGTAGTGCGTCTGCAGAGAGCCAGTCAGCAGCATTAATCCAATAACTGGTTTCATTTACGAATATCAGGCCTGAACGACGTGTGGTGATCCGCTCTGAGTCCTACAGCAGTGAGGAGAGAGGCTAACCAACGAGGACTGATACAGAAACTAAATTATGAATTTCCTTAAATATGTTTCACGCTGACTGTCCACAGGAGTGAACAGCATGAGCTCAGATTACAGATAGCAGGCTTTATAAACGGGCGTTTGGGTGACAGCAGGGTGTTTCCAAGTTCATCTGCTTTTAATTCCACAGGAGACGTGACTGCATGTTCTAATTATGGTGGGGGACAGTGGCTCCGTGTGCTAGTGAGCAGCAAATACTGCAGAGGCTCAACATTGCTCTGAGGTGGGTTACCATTTTCCTTAAAGGGGGCTCCATTTATCACTTCCTTGTCCCACCGTCAATCACCAGAGTGAAGAACTTCGCTATGTTTTGTCTTCTATAAGAAGGTTGTTGGAAAAGAAATATTTTAAATACTGATACATCAAAGAATGTCTTTTAGTGAAAAGGCCTCTATAGAGGGGTGAGACACAGGTGGGCATACAAAGACCTATCACAGGCCCACCCAAACAAAGAGGAACACAATATATGTTTTTTAGGGTCATTACATTGAGATACACACACACACACACACACACACACACACACACACACACACACACACACTTGAATGCAAAAGGAGGGGGGAGTGTATTTAAGGGGAGTGCCATGAGCTACAGATGTCTGCGTCATCAGCACCAGATGCATGTGTTCTAGGCTACCTTAGTACTCTGAAGACAGAGACCTCTGGTGATGTAGTGTGTATATATATATATATATATATATATATATATATATATATGGTATGTGGTGTAGTGGTTAGTATGGTGGTGTAGTGGTTAGTATGGTGGTGTAGTGGTTAGTATGGTGGTGTAAGGGTTAGTACGGTGGTGTAGTGGTTAGTATGGTGGTGTAGTGGTTAGTATGGTGGTGTAGTGGTTAGTATGGTGGTGTAGTGGTTAGTATGGTGGTGTGGTGGTTAGTATGGTGGTGTAGTGGTTAGTATGGTGGTGTAGTGGTTAGTATGGTGGTGTAAGGGTTAGTACGGTGGTGTAGTGGTTAGTACGGTGGTGTAGTGGTTAGTACGGTGGTGAAGTGGTCAGTACGGTGGTGTAGTGGTCAGTACGGTGGTGTAGTTGTTAGTACGGTGGTGAAGTGGTCAGTACGGTGGTGTAGTGGTCAGTACGGTGGTGTAGTAGTTAGTACGGTGGTGTAGTGGTTAGTATGGTGGTGTAGTGGTTAGTATGGTGGTGTAGTGGTTAGTAAGGTGGTGTAGTGGTTAGTACGGTGGTGTAGTGGTTAGTACGGTGGTGTAGTGGTTAGTACGGTGGTGTAGTGGTTAGTATGGTGGTGTAGTGGTTAGTATGGTGGTGTAGTGGTTAGTACGGTGGTGTAGTGGTTAGTATGGTGGTGTAGTGGTTAGTACGGTGGTGTAGTGGTTAGTATGGTGGTGTAGTGGTTAGTACGGTGGTGTAGTGGTTAGTACGGTGGTGTAGTGGTGAGTATGGTGGTGTAGTGGTTAGTATGGTGGTGTAGTGGTTAGTACGGTGGTGTAGTGGTTAGTATGGTGGTGTAGTGGTTAGCATGGTGGTGTAGTGGTTAGTATGGTGGTGTAGTGGTGAGTATGGTGGTGTAGTGGTTAGTATGGTGGTGTAGTGGTTAGTATGGTGGTCTAGTGGTTAGTATGGTGGTGTAGTGGTGAGTATGGTGGTGTAGTGGTTAGTATGGTGGTGTAGTGGTTAGTATGGTGGTGTAGTGGTGAGTATGGTGGTGTAGTGGTTAGTATGGTGGTGTAGTGGTGAGTATGGTGGTGTAGTGGTTAGTATGGTGGTGTAGTGGTTAGTACAGTCGCCTCACAGCAAGACGATCTGGGTTTGATTCCCTGTGCTTGAGTGGGTTTCCTCCCACATGTCCGGTCACTCTAAATTGCTCGTATGCATGAGTGTGTGTTGGCCCTGTGATGGACTGGATGATACTGGGATTGGTTCCATTATTTCAAAATTAAAAAGGAAAATGAAAATGTTCCAAATGCATTCTGAGTATCATATTTTTTTACTTGACTAAGAAAAGTCATTTTTAATAGAATTGAAAATTTTGGGAATAAGTCATTATTTTAATATAGGAAGGCAAAATGTCAACATTGAGAGAAAATAAGACATAATTTTAAAATAGTACGTAAAGATGTGGAGAAAAATCTGAGTCGGTTTTTAGAGAAAACAAAGCATTGTTTAAAATACTGAATTAAAAGGCATAATAAATTATTATTTTGAATGCTAACCTTAATTTACATTGAACAAAAAATATTTAGAAATAAAAAATGCATTATAGGTATATCACTATTATATATATATATATATATATATATATATATATATATATATATATATAATTAATAGTTATACTTTTAATAGTTATTTAAAGTATATTTGGGGATAATATGTCATTATATTTGAAATAGAAGGATAAAATGAATAATTTTAATATAGTAAGTCAAAATGCGTTGAGAAAAAAGGTTCATTTTAAGACAAGTTAAAATGAAATAAAATATTGAATCGTTATGTATTCTGAGCTGAAGTGTTTCATCCTGCTGTCAGAAACAGAGAAAGGAGGAGCGCAGTTCTCTCCTGTCTCGTGTTAATGAGCTTCTGTAGGGTTTGTGCAGGAACTGGGCTGGTCCGGATCTTGCAGAGGGTCTTGCTCGCTGCCTTACTGGTGTGGAGGAGTGGTGTAGTAGTGAGAGTCAGCTGGCTGATCTCTGATTGGCTGACGGTCAGTAAGGTGCTCTCAGACACCAGAATGAGCGGTAGAGTAGGTGACTGAGTGCCTGGCCGTGTGCTCCTCTCTCTGCGGTCAGTGAGGGATGTTTGGTCTTTCAGTCTCGGAGGGATTTGTAACCTGTACTCCGGTGATGTGCTCGTGCCCTGTGGAGCTGCGTGCGCTGGAGTGTGGAGCTCTGAGGATGGATGTGTTTGGACTCAGATACGCCGGACGTCTTCATAAAGGTGTTCATCATTAAGAACGCTGGACTTCTCCTCCCAGCCACTTCACGGTAGGACCTGTTGTTGTTGTTATTGGTCGTGCAAAGCATCTCCAAAAGTCACAACTTTACTAGACTACTTTCATTTGAATGGAAGTCAATGGAACCAGAATTCTTTCCAAGCCATTTCAGAGCTTTTCTATTGGTCAATTCATCATTAGCTACACATTTTATATGTTTGCATACACAGTTACTGTTTGTTTATTTACTGAGTTTAAAATATCATTGCTATTTAAAGAAAAACAATTTTTTATAATGGCTACTTTACAATAGAGAACAAAAACTGTCTTCAATTTCAATGTAAGTCAATGGAACCAGAATTCTGTCCAAGCTATTTTGAAGCGTTTCTATTGGTCCATTCATCATTAAGTTTTACATTTTATACGTTTGCATACACAGTTGCTGTTTATTTACTGAGTCTAAAATATCATTGCTATTTAAAGAAAAACAAGTTTTAATAATGGCTACTTTACAGGAGAGGACAAAAACTGTCTTCCCTTTCAATGTAAGTCAATGGAACCAGAATTCTTTCCAAGCTATTTTGGAGCATTTCTATTGGTCCATTCATCATTAAGTTTTTACACAATGTAAATGGCAGCTACTGTGTTCCAATGATGCATGTTTATATTTATATAAAATATTTTTACATATTTTAGTACACAATTACTGTTTATTTAATCTGTTTGATGTGTTATTGCTGTCCAAAGAAAAACAAATATCTTCAAAATGGCAACATAATGGCAACTTTACCGGAGAGGACAAAAACTGTCTTCACTTTCAATGTAAGTCAATGGAACCAGAATTTTTTCCAAGCTATTTTGGAGCTTTTCTATTGGTCAATTCATTATTAAGTTTTCACACAATGCAAATGGCAGTTACTGTGTTCTAATGATGCATGTTTATATGTATATAAAATATTAATATGAATATGCATTTTTACATATTTTAGTACACAACTACTGTTTATTTACTCTGTTTGATGTGTTGTTGCTGTCCAAAGAAAAATAAATATCTCTAAAATGGCAACATAATGGGAAAGGTCAAAAACTTTCAGTGTAAGTCAATGGAACCAGAATTCTTTCCAAGCTATTTTGGAGCTTTGCTATTGGTCCATTCATCATGAAACGATCACAAAATGGAAAAAGCAGCTGCTGTGTTTAAGTAACACATATTAATATTGATATAATATAGAACATTAATATTAATATACATTTTTATACATTGGTATACACAGTTACTGTTAATTTACTGGGTGTAACTTATCATCGCTGTCCTAAGAAAAACAAGTGTCTCCTAAATAGTAACTTTACAAGAGAGGACAAAAACATACTTTACTTTCAATGTAAGACAATGGAACCAGAATTCTTTCCAAGCTATTTTGGAGCATTTCTATTGGTCCATTCATTATGAAAATTTCACACAATGTAAACAGCAGCTACTGGGTTACATATTATAAATAATACATACTAATACTGATATTAATATAGAGCATTAATATTAATATACATTTATATATATTTTAATACACAGTTACTGTTTATTTACTGAGTCCAACATATTATGGCTGTTCAAAGAAAAACAAAAACTGCCTTCACTTTCAATGTAAGTCAATGGAACCAGAATTCTTTCCAAGCTATTTTGGAGCATTTCTATTGGTCCATTCATCATGTAACTTTCCCACAATGTGAAATGCAGCTGTTGTGCTTAAACTATGTATAAAAATGGGCAAAAATGGGGATACATGTTTTTCTTTGGACAGTGACAATACATATATAAAAAAGTGACCTGTGCAAAAGTTAGCACTAGGTAAATGAGCACACCTGCCCAGAGTGGTGGGCAGCCCTATCCACAGAACCTGGGGAGCAGTTGGGGGTTAGGTGTCTTGCTCAACGGGACTCGAATAGTGTTCTGTTGGTCCAGGGGATCGAACCAACACCCTACATCCCTAACCTACAGTCCATGCACTGGCGGTTCTAGGGGTGGGGCCACAGGGCCATTGGCCCCAGCTAAAATCTGATTGGCGCCCTTAAGTGCCCCTGTTCTGTCACTCATCTGTCATTTGCCCGACAGCGATGATCGGATTATAAGTGTATGCAATTCCAGGCCCAAACACTAGTGTCGCTAATGAGCCAAATAGGAATGGCCAATTTGCATGATCCCCGGAGCAGGTCTTCTACTGACAACCAATGGCAGTCCACGTTGTGAGGAGTTGGTTTAGTTATAAATCTGTTTACTCACAGCTGTCATGTAGCCTAAGTCTGACAAACATCAAATTAAGAAGCACAGCTAACAATAGTTAACAGTGATGCTGACTGAGGCCCTACTTGTGTTTAGACATGAACGTTAGCGTTTTGCTAATAAATGTAATGCTAATTCATGTACTACTCGACATTTGTGTGTTAACATTAAATATAATGTTTGGCAGTGATAGAGAATATTAAAAGAAAGGGTCAGGGTCAGTCTCAGGTGAGAATTCAGCAGTTTCTGGACAAAACAGTGAGTCAGCCGCTGAAAATGAGCAGAGTGAGAGCAACAGAAGACTGTAGACCAGAAGATGCTCAGGAGCATTGCACCTTCAGTCCCTCATCAGGTCAGAAATCATTTAGGGAGAGCAACAACAGTTAATGCTGTGGTTTATATATCACCACATGTGACACCAGTGTGACTGGTGAAATGTAAACAACTTACCAAAACCAGGGATTGTGTGCAAGGATGTTGGACAAATACTTGGCCCCTCTATGAATATTGTGGCCCCTTGATGGCCCCTTACTCAGAAAAATCCTAGAACCGCCACTGAGCCCAGGACTGCCCCAAATGGGAAGACAAGTAAACATGTGACCACACAAGACATGCTGTGACGTGAACTTAGACAGTATGGTATTTTTCACACTGGATCCTAAGTATACATGTTTATTCATACTGTATGCCATAACATGCTGCTTCAGCCTGTTTCACCATGAAAATACACATGTTGGTTACATTCCTCGCTGAAGCACAATGCTGTGCAAATTCCAGAGACTACCACTCATTACTTCTGTTCTAGTCAACATGGCCATTGAATTCGTTCAAGAAATATTTCTGAGATTTACCACCTACATTAACTTCTAGACCCAACAAATTTGGCCCCTATTAAAACAAACAGCCCATTATCTTTGAGAGAGAAAAGAACATCAAGCTCCACTCTGGCTTCAGATTTGAGAACATCCACAGGTGTTTGTCCATCCTTCCACTGTGAGAAGTGTTGGTAGTGTACTAGTGTAGTGTACATTTTAGATCACTACCAGTCAAACGTTTTAGATACACTACCAGTCAAACGTTTTAGTACACTACCAGTCAAACGTTTTAGATACACTACCAGTCAAACGTTTTAGTACACTACCAGTCAAACGTTTTAGATACACTACCAGTCAAACGTTTTAGAGACACTACCAGTCAAACGTTTTATATACACTTCCAGTCAAACGTTTTAGAGACACTACCAGTCAAACGTTTTAGTACACTACCAGTCAAACGTTTTAGATACACTACCAGTCAAACGTTTTAGATACACTACCAGTCAAACGTTTTAGAGACACTACCAGTCAAACGTTTTATATACACTTCCAGTCAAACGTTTTAGAGACACTACCAGTCTAACGTTTTAGTACACTACCAGCCAAACGTTTTAGTACACTACCAGTCAAACGTTTTAGATACACTACCAGTCAAACGTTTTAGATACACTACCAGTCAAACGTTTTACATCTCTACCAATCAAACGTTTTAGATACACTACCAGTCAAACGTTTTAGTACACTACGAGCCAAACGTTTTAGATACACTACCAGTCAAACGTTTTAGATACACTACCAGACAAACGTTTTAGATACACTACCAGACAAACGTTTTAGATACACTACCAGTCAAACGTTTTAGATACACTACCAGTCAAACGTTTTAGATACACTACCAGACAAACGTTTTAGTACACTACCAGTCAAACGTTTTAGTACACTACCAGTCAAACGTTTTAGTACACTACCAGTCAAACGTTTTAGATACACTACCAGCCAAACGTTTTAGTACACTACCAGACAAACGTTTTAGTACACTACCAGTCAAACGTTTTAGTACACTACCAGCCAAACATTTTAGATACACTACCAGCCAAACGTTTTAGAGACACTACCAGCCAAATGTTTTAGTACACTACCAGTCAAACGTTTTAGATCACTACCAGTCAAACGTTTTAGATACACTACCAGCCAAACGTTTTAGTACACTACCAGACAAACGTTTTAGATACACTACCAGACAAACGTTTTAGATACACTACCAGTCAAACGTTTTAGATACACTACCAGTCAAACGTTTTAGTACACTACCAGTCAAACGTTTTAGAACACTACCAGTCAAACGTTTTAGATCACTACCAGTCAAACGTTTTAGATACACTACCAGTCAAACGTTTTAGAACACTACCAGTCAAACGTTTTAGAACACTACCAGTCAAACGTTTTAGATACACTACCAGTCAAACGTTTTAGATACACTACCAGTCAAACGTTTTAGATACACCACCAGTCAAATGTTTTAGATACACTACCAGCCAAACGTTTTAGAACACTACCAGTCAAATGTTTTAGAACACTACCAGTCAAATGTTTTAGAACACTACCAGTCAAACGTTTTAGAACAATACCAGCCAAACATATAAAATATATATATAGGTATTTCATTCGGATCGAATAAAATGATTGGCTGGCTATCCTGCCTGTCCATCATTCCCCACACGTGTACACAGACAAGCCCAAGCGCCGCTGTAAGCTGGAAGAACAACAGAGAAACCTCTTGCACTGCTGAACAAAAAGCAGAAAAGGCTTTTAACTAGTGACGCCGGATAAAGAGCCGGAGGGAAAGCACAGCGGACGTCAGTGTGGCCGTCCAGCGCTGGAGGAGCCTGAGGGCACAGAAAGGCCTGGACACAGATGAGAGACGAGGGAGGTGGACGGTGTTGTAAACCCTCTCTCCATCTCTCTCTCTCTCTCTGTGTGACCAGTGAAGCTCTACACGTTCATGTGTTTTTGGCTGGAGTGGCTTTAAGTGAAGACTGAAGGTTGCAGGTGGGCCTTTATTGTTCAGGTTTTCTACTCAATTTTCTGCAGTGCATC
The DNA here is from genome assembly GCA_021613375.1 of Megaleporinus macrocephalus. Lineage (NCBI taxonomy): Eukaryota > Metazoa > Chordata > Actinopteri > Characiformes > Anostomidae > Megaleporinus > Megaleporinus macrocephalus. The sequence goes on from CM038708.1 coordinate 8,831,419, forward strand.
CCTCATCTGCTGGAGGTAGCGTGGAGGAGGATCCATGGAGCCAACACCGCCATCCAGGTGGTCTCATAGATGCTCAACTGGGTTCAAGTCTGGGGAACTAGGGGTCCGGGGTAGTGCTTGGAAATCAGCTCTTCCAACCAATGTGGGACACTTCTAGTCGTATGTCGTGTTGCATTGTCTTGCTGGAAGATCTCATCCACCCCAGAGAAGACCATCAGCATGTATGGTGTACATGATCTGCAAGGATGGACTCAGACCCAAATCAGTTGAGAGTGTCTTCCACATGGATTGGTGGTTCCAGAGAACCAGTCATAATAATGTGACTCGACAGTTATTATTTCTATACTACCGATGATGGTGATATATTGGCTAACACTGGAGGACACTAGGGTTCTGCAGTGTGTACTGTTCTGTACTCTTGTCCTTTAAATATCTGAGGGTCCATTATTTGGTTCATTAGCATTTCTTCTCCCTCATGGACAGCATGCACACGCGCTAGTTTCTCTTTCTTGCTTCTTTGGAGTTTCACATCAGCACTACTAGCTCAAAAGCTTTCATAAACAGTGCGGGCATCCTGCTGGGCAGAACATCACAGCTCAGCGTTGATGGTGAAGCACTACTGGGGTCATCACATGCATCCTTATGAGGCAAAATCCCTTTTACTGTCTTTGATAAATTCTCTCTACACCCTCATTTACTCTCTTTCACTCACTTATGAAGCAGTTCATTATAAATGATTAATTTCTCGAGGAGATATTTCTGATTAGATATACATCTGAAGTAAAGACATTGTGCTTGCTGTTGCTGTTCCTCATGCTGTTTGTTGGGGGTTTAATGCCTGAGGAACAGGCTGTGTGGTTTTATAGAACAGAAGAAAACCTGAAAACACATTAAAAATCCAACATCTTAATTGCTTTGCATGTTTCTGCCTGGTTAGTCATCTCCTACAACATGCTTCTAGGCGTTGAACAGTGATAACGTTTGCAGAACGCACTCTGGTGCACATGTTTTAAAATGGGTGAAGAGAAAAAGAGATCACCAATCAGACATAACATAAAATCATCTCTTGTTTCTACGCTCACTGTCCACTGTATCAGCTCCACTGACCGTATAGGAGCTACACCTACAGGCTGTAGTTCATCTGATTCTCTGTATACTATATTATTCTGTTCTTCAATGATCAGCCCCCACACAAGACCACCACAGAGCAGGTACTCCCTTACAAAAAAGAAGTTTATTCAAGTGTACCATTAGTTTACTTCTTTTAAACTAAAAGGAAGTAAGTATTCTTTCAGTTTACCTTTTATGTACTTCTCAGTGATATACTAAATACAGTTATACTTAAGTATGCTTGAGTTATACTGACAAGTATAGAACAGTCTAGGTGTGTTTGGCTTTTACTTGTACTTAATCTTTTGATTTAAATTGTAGAAGTAAGTATTCTTGCTCTGCACAAAAACACATCCAGAAGAATATTGATTTAAAATTTGATTTATAAAGATAAAAATATGTTTTTTAATCTGAGCGTAAGTAGAAAAATACCTTAAACCTAGTCATATACTTTAAAGAACAACAATAATTTAAGCAGTACATTGTGAGTATTATGTTAGGTTCGCTTAAAGAAAACTTACAAGCTAGTAAACTAACAGTAAACCCTTAAGTTTACTTTTAGTGTAGTTTCAGTACAAAAGATGTAAACTAGTTGTGTACTTGATTTACTACTCTTACACTTAAAGTGTACTTAAAAGTATACTTTTAAAAACTAGAATGTGGGCCAATTTAAGTGTACTACTAGTACAATTACATTAGTATAGTAACTGAATAAGGTATACTTAATAAAATGAACTTTAAGTATACTTATTTTCTGTAAGGGCCATTAGGGTGGTGGGTCATTCTCAGCACTGCAGTGACACTGACATAGCGGTGGTGTGTTAGTGTGTGTTTTAGTGTGCTGGTGTGAGTGGATCAGACACAGCAGTGCTGCTGCTGGAGTTTATAAACACCTCAGTGTCACTGCTGGACTGAGAATCGTCCATCAACCAAAACTATCCAGACAGCAGTGTCCTGTGGGCGGCGTCCTGTGTCCACTGATGAAGAACAAGAGGAACACAAACTGTGCAGCAGCAGATGAGCTACTGTCTCTGATTTTACATCTACAAGGTGGATCAACAAGTAGTACAAGTGTCTGATAGAGTGGACAGTGAGTGGACACAGTGTAAACACACACTAACACACCACCAACATGTGAGTATCACTGCTGTGCTGAGAATGATCCACCTCCCTAATAGTACCTGCTCTGTGGTGGTCTTGTGGGGGTCCTGATCATTAAAAAGCAGGGTAATAAAGTATACAGAGAATCAGATGAACTACAGTCTGTGAGTGGAGCTCCTGTATGGTCAGTGGAGCTGATACAGTGGACAGTGTGTGTAGATATAAGAGATGGTTTTAATGTTTTGTTATGTTGTGTCTGATCGATGATCCCAAACACAAAGCAGTGCTACAAACATGCTGTGTCTCTATCTCCAAAATGGCAAGTTTACAGGGGAGAACGAAAACCATCTTCACTTTCAATGTAAGTCAATGGAATCAGAATTTTCTCCAAGCTATTTTGGAGCATTTCCATTGGTCCATTCATTATGAAATTGTCACACCTCGTGCACAGCAGCTGTCATGTTCAAATGGTATGAAAAAATAAAAAAATTAAGATACATGTTTTTCTGTGGACAGTGACGGAATAAATTAAGGAAACGTGCAGCCGCACCTCAAGCGGCAAAACATACCAGTAATCCCTGCTTACGAATCAGCAGCCAAGACTCTATTTGGTCATACAGGGTTTCATAGAGCAGCACTCGTTACCTGAGTGAGCTGAATGAACCTCATACACGATTCCACAAGTCATCCTCTTTAATCCAGGTGTAGCCTTTAATCTATATCATAGGGGCAGTCGTGGGCTGGAGGTTAGGAGACCAGCCTTGTGACCGGAAGGTTTCCGGCTCAATATCGATGAACCAATGAGACACTGAGACTGCTGACTGCTCCCCTGGGTGCTGTGGTAGGGCTGCCCACCACTCCAGGCAACTGTGTTCGCTGCCCCTTAGTGTGTATGTTCACTAGTGAGCATGTGTAATTGTGAGTGTTCCATTGCACAGATGAGTTAGATGTGGAGATCTTGAATTTCCTTGTGGGATCAATAGGTAGCTATCTAACAGTGCTTTGTGTTGTTTCTGCAGATGGGGAAGATTCCTGATGACGGTCTCTTTCAGTCCAGCATACCGAAAGCTGCAGACATCGCAATCGCTGTTGTTTACGCAATTTTTGGTAAGTGAGTCATGCGTCTTTTCATCATGAGTTTAGATAATACGCTGCTCCCTTCTGCTTTTGGGTTCTGTTTAAATTAGGAACAGTGGAAATGCCCAACTGTGCTAATCCAACATATATATTTCTTCCAAAATCAAAACTCTTAATAGGGGTTTCAATGATGCTGCTTCACTCCAACTAATGCAATAGGTGCTTCTAACTCAACCCACAGGTACAACCTCTTGAATGGAGGACCGTAACCCCAACTATTCACACTCCAGCTCAGGCCTGAGATGTTCAATGGAGCTTCATAACGTTGTGTTCAATTGAGCTCCAACTCTTTCCAGAGATATTCAGTGGTGTTTCATCACTCCAGATCATCCAAAAGGTGTTCAGCTAGCTTCACCAGTCTAATTAATACCTCAGTGGAGCTCAGTGGAAGTTGTTCCATGGACATGAACCATGATCCAACTCATCCCAGCAGTGTTATTTGGAGCTTCAGCTTTCCAAGTAATTCTAAATAGTGATCAGTGGAATTATAGCATTGACACTCACCCCCAAAAGAGTTTCCTGAAGCTTCATCACTCCAATTCAAAGATCTTTCTTGGACATTGTTGAGTGAAATTTTATTTGGCCCAATGGATTCACGTCGCTGTCCAAAGAAAAAATATGTTAATGATGAATGGACTAATAGAAGTGCTCCAAAATAATGTGGAAAATGTTCTAGTTCCATTGACTTCAATTCAAAGTGAAGAAGGTTTCTGGCCTCCCCTGTAAAGTTGCCATTGTGAAGATACATGTCTTTCTTTGGACAGCGATGATATTTGGCATTCTTATCATCATCTACTCCGGTTTAATCGTCACAGTAGGGTAAATATATAAACATATATATAAACAAACAAATATATAAAGCAGTTAGGCACTGGAAAAAATGGCGCGTTGACCCAACTCTGAGCTTTGATCTCAATTTTGTTTCAGTTCTAACTCATGGTTTAGTAAGATAAACAGACGAATTGCACATTTTATGAAGCCAAGTCATTGATTAAAGGTGACTTAATTGTCTGGGCTTTTTTTTTAATAAAGTCAAATTGTATAGCTAGTGTTTGGGAATGAGCATTAGACACTATCAGCTGGGCAACTGGGTGCTATCATGTGAGCATCAGATAATATCAAATGAGCACCAGATATTGTGGGGTGAATTCCAGATACTATCACCTGAGCAACCAGATACTATGTTTTGAGCTTCAGATGCTGTCAGCTGAGTAACCAGATACTAACAGGTGAGCATCAGATACTGTTCGCTAAGAAACCAGATACTATCAGGTGAGCACCAGATACTGTACGCTGAGAAATCAGATACTATCAGGTGAGCACCAGATACTGTACGCTGAGAAATCAGATACTATCAGGTGAGCATCAGATACTGTACGCTGAGAAATCAGATACTATCAGGTGAGCACCAGATACTGTACACTGAGAAATCAGATACTATCAGGTGAGCATCAGATACTGTACGCTGAGAAATCAGATACTATCAGGTGAGCACCAGATACTGTACACTGAGAAACCAGATACTATCAGTTGAGCATCAGATACTGTACACTGAGAAACCAGATACTATAAGATAAACATCAGGTACCTTAGCTCATCTGGCAGTATATGGTTTCCTTGCTGACAGCATCTGAAGCTCAAAACATAGTGTCTGGTTGCTCAGGTGATAGTATTTGAAGCTCAATACATAGTATCTAGTGCTCACCTGATAGTATCTGGTTTCTCAGCGTACAGTATCTGAAACCATATACTACCAGGTGATCTTCAGATACTGTTCGCTGAGAAACCAGATACTATCAGATGAGCATCAGATACTGTACACTGAGAAATCAGATACTATCAGGTGAGCACCAGATACTGTACGCTGAGAAATCAGATACTATCAGGTGAGCATCAGATACTGTACGCTGAGAAATCAGATACTATCAGGTGAGCACCAGATACTATGTTTTGAGCTTTAAATGCTGTCAGCTGAGAAACCAGATACTATCAGGTGAGCATCAGATACTGTACGCTGAGAAACCAGATACTATCAGGTGAGCACCAGATACTATGTATTGAGCTTCAAAAACTATCACCTGAGTAACCAGACACTATGTTTTGAGCACCAGATACTGTCAGCAAGGAAACCATATACTGCCAGATGAGCTGTTGGTACCTGATGTTTATCTTATAGTGTCTGGTTGCTCAGGTGATAGTAACTGAAGTTCAATACATTGTATCTGGTATCACCTGAGCAACCAAACACTATGGGATGAACTTCAGGTACTAACAGCAGAGTAACCAGATACTATCAGATGAGCATCAGATAATATGTGGAGAGCTTCAGATATGGGGTGAGTCCTGTAGAACAAGCTTAGAGCCTTCATCATCATATCGTCCTGTTCTCAGTCCAGAACAATGTGAATAAGAGAATAAACCTTAATGCGAGAAGACAGAACCTCAGCCTGTTTTGGCTGGAATCAAAGGCGTAACTCCACTCATACGAACGCACATGTACACGTGCTGATGAAGCAGACTGTCCAGCCCCTGCTGAAAAAAACTTTGATCATGAAAGCATTTTGAGGTGTGTATTAGTGCAGCTTACCGCTGTGCAGTGATGAGCACAGAAACAGGCTCTAGATCAAAGGAACCATATACCTTTTCTTCTCTCTTTCTCTCTCTCTCTCTGAAAGCTGTCCAACTCAAAGCCTTCTTTAACGAATCGTTTAGGGGGGATTTGTTCAAACAGCAGACATCTGAGAGTATCCCGTACCTGACTGTGTAATGTTAAGGTAGGGTGCTGCTCTTAGAAATTCCAGCAGTGCTAATACACAGTACAGATGTGTGGAGACCACCATCTCCAGTCAAACCCAAGCGGATGCCTTCATTACAGTTGGTTGCAGAAGATCATAATCCCAATCACATTCAACAACGTTGTTCCAGTATTTGATAGGTACATCTCGGCAGTGTGTTTAGGGTCATTATCTTTCTGTAGCTCGTATTTCTTCCACACTTTTTAAAAATGAAAACTTCAACCAAACAATCACCAACTCCAGATGATGTCATTTGTCCCTTGATCCATGTAGATTGTTGTAGACATGGTCCACGAAACCCTGCACCACATGTTCGACATCCATTCCGACTGTTCTGGATCGTTTACAGCATCCACTTGTAGTTTTACAAAGAAATCTACAGGGCTACGTTTTACACCTCCTTCAGTCTTAGAAGTTGGTTTACTTGGGAACCGCATACTATGGGTCTTAAAGCATGCAGAGGTTCCCAAGTACACCACTTTTTGCTTCCTACCATCCAAGTACACTATCAGTGATGTTGATGTTCTAGACTCTGGGGTGGCCAGTCCATTGTTCTGTAAACAGCCGCAGCTTGTTTGTTTAAAGTGTCTACACATGCTTTAAGATCCATAATATAAGGTTCCCAAGTACACATACAGTGATGTTGAGGTACTAGACTCTGGGGTGATCAGTCCATTGTTCTGAGAATGCCAGCAGCCTCTTTGTTTGGTGTGTCTCTATCACCTTTTCTATGTGAGAAGCTTCCTGAACAGCTACACATGCCTCCAGACCCATAGTATGAGATTCTCTCTTACCCATTCAGTGATGTTGATGTTCTAGACTCTGGAGTGGTCAGTCCATTGTTCTGTAAACAGCAGCAGCTTGTTTGTTTGAAGTGTCTACACATGCTTTAAGACCCATAGTATGAGGTTCCCAAGTACACATTCAGTGATGTTGAGGTTCTCAACTCTGGGGTGGTCAGTCCATTGTTCTGAGAATGCCATTAGCTTCTTTGTTTAATGTGTCTGTGTCTCTTTTTTCTCAGTGAGGAGCTTCTTGAAGATCTACGCATGCTTTCAGATCCATAGTATTGAGGTTTCTTCTCATAGAGGTTGGATGGATAGAAACACCTCTAGATTTTTACTATTACTGTTCCTGAAGGAGCTCAGAGTTAGATGGTAAATGTTGGGCTCCCTCTAGAATAGTGACTGTGAAGACATGGTAGATGTGTACTTGATTAATGGATCTCATTAGTAATCAGTCAAAGTACAGCACTTACCCAGAGTCAGCTCTTAACATCCTAAAAGTCTTTTGTCTGTTTTCTTCTGCAGGAGTTTGCTCGTTGCTGGGGAACAGCACACTGCTGTATGTCTCCTACAAGAAGAAGCGTTTTCTGAAGCCGGCCGAGTTCTTCATCATCAACCTGGCCGTCAGTGACCTGGGGCTGACTCTGTCTCTTTACCCACTGGCCATCATATCCAGCTTCTCTCACAGGTCAGTCCAGATTCTGGGGAGAACCTCAAGTGGTTCAGAGACCAGAAATATTTGATATATATATATATAAAGATACTTGTGTTCTGCATGCTTCTGTCAGGGAGCTACATATTCATATACGTTTACTCCAAGGGAACCAACACAGGCTGGTTACATGGTAGTGTTACTGCCTCTGAGTATACATTATTTGGGTTGTAGGCTCAGCACTGACGATGAGATGGCAGTGAGATGGTGGAATCCATCAGTGAGATGGTGGCTGTGTGGTCAGAAACTGACCACCCATGACATGGTTAAGTAAATAAACAGTGTCAAAGTACTTGACTTTAAGAAAAGGCTGCTCGCCGGGCAGATATCTTCACAATGCCCCAATAGGCAGCTGTTTCCATTCATACAAGGTCAGGCTTTCAGTCTCTTTGAATAGGAAGAGGCCAGAATACTTGAAACTGAAGGTCAGATTATTGTTAAGGGGAGTAAAAATAAATGTAATAACTGATAAAATCTATTATATTTATTATATTATCAAATTACAGTTTGTAGCGTTTGGCTCAATAATATTTTTGGGTTGTTCTGGTTTGCACAGAGGTTCCCTGCTGGCACCACCATATCATTGACCATTCCTCATTAGTGGCATAGCAGCTAGCTAATTGGCTGACATTCTCCCTTATTGGATGACTTGTTGAGCATTACAAGCTTTCCTATTCCTATTTCATCCACGAAGCCCAGCCTACAACATATAGGGCAGAAGTGTTACCCCCTACACTACACCAGCCAGAGACCTGCATCAATCAGCCAATCACATACAAAGAGCTATGCACTTAAAATGCCTGTATATACTTTTAGAACAATGATTAATCAGAGTAAAACAACTGGAATCATAATGATCGAAGGTAGTGTTACAGGTTACCTGTACACAGGTAGGTGAAGGTAGTGTTACAGTTTACCGGTACCTGTTTTTCTGAGTAAAGCAGTTATGGAGTATTAGTAATGGAGTAAACATGTAGAAATGATTAATGTTCTAATTATTCAGGGGATAAGACTCATTTCTTTAATGTAGTCTGTGAAATCAGGCTTCTGGTAACTCTGGTAACTCATTATCAAATTCCACAATGCAGCCAAATATTTGCTGAGTATTAACCCCGATCAATATCTCACAAGAACAAGCTGTTACTATGAAACCTCACTGTTAAGTGCAGCCCAGCTCTTTATTGCACCCCTATGAGATCACTCTTCCACAGTCACTCTCTTTCAAAACACTCCAGCGACTGACCTTCATGCACAAGCACTAAAGTCACAGAGCATTAATTTAATTTCCAGACCAAACGTTTGCTATGTATTTATGTATCTTCATGTAATTGACGCAGAAAACATGAATTCCTTCTCCACATCTCCAAAGTTCAGTTTTGGAAGTTGGTTGAATTTTTCCACTTTTTATTACCAAGTAAATCCAAACACTAAACACTAAATCCTCACAAATGCTCCTATGAATGCTAAATGCAGTCAAATCCTCACAACAATGTTCCAACATCTAGGATGTGGAGCAGTGGAACTGCATTCTCTGGAATGATGGAGCTCCTTCCAGCACCTTTGGGATCAGCTGAGGTGATTCAGAACTGTGATCATCCAATATCAGCACCTACCCTCACTAGTGCTCCTGTCAATGCTGAATGCCATCAAATCTTCACAACAATGTACAAACATCTAGCATATGGGGCAGTGGAACTGTATTCTCTGGAATGATGGGGCTCCAGCCAGCACCTTTGGGATGAGCTGAAGTGATCCAGAACTGTGATCATCCGATATCAGTACCTGACCTCACTAATGTTCTTGTGAATGCTGAATGCAGTCCAATCCTCACAACAATGTTCCAACATCTAGCATGTGGAGCAGTGGAACTGCATTCTCTGGAACAATGGAGCTTCATCCAGCACCTTTGGGATCAGCTAAAGGGATCCAAAACCGTGATCATCCAATATCAGTAGCTGACCTCACTAATGCTCTTGTGAATGCTGAATGCTATCAAATCCTCACAACAATGTTCCAACATGTTGTGTTAAGCTTCCCCGGAAGACTAGAGGTGGGAGCGACAGCAAAGGAGGAACAAACTTCTATTAAAGCCCTAAGTAGATAAGTAGGCTACTTTAGGACCCACATTGCAACGCTCCTCCATCTACTGTAATTGTTTGTTCTTCTAGGTGGCTGTTCGGTCGGGTGGTCTGCCACGCGTACGCCTTCTGCGGCGTGCTGTTCGGGATCTGCAGCCTGACTACGCTCACCTTGCTGAGCCTCGTATGCTTTGTTAAGGTGTGCTACCCTCTTTATGGTAAGCGTTTCACTTCTCCTAAGGTCACACACTGAACAATGCACTGCCCTTGAAATTATGTAAGCTCTGTCAACAAGGAGATAAGGGCACTCCAGGCAAGGTACACAAGCCACCATTATATTGGTGTAGTGGATGGTCTGTTCAATAAAACCCATTTATGTAAACTCTAATACGATGTCTGTTATGATATCACATCCAGGTAGATCAATACATGCTATCAAACAGAGCAGTGTCATGCGATAAGTGGTAAGAGAGTCTGTTGAGGGCCTCTGAGCCACAACAGATGTATAGTATATAAACTGTAATCATTCATTAAAATAATTTTGCTTGTATTGGATTTCAGCCAACAGGAGTTGCTGTGTTATAATGAGTCACTGACTGATTCACTGACTGACCAATGTACTTGTAGAAGCATGCCTGCGAAAGCTCCCCCCACTGGCTGTCAAAGTGTTAAAAGTATTCACAGTCATTACTCAGGTAGAAGTATAGATACTAGGGTTTAAAAGTACTTCTGTAGAAGTTGAAGCATCAACTGAAGCTTTTTACTCCAGTAAAAGTGTAAAAGTACTGCTTTCAAAACTACTTAAAGTATAAAAATAAAAAGTAATGTAAAAAAATGCCATTAAGGACAAAAGCTATAGTGCACTAGCCCACCTCCTCCCCAAAAACCCCATTCTTCTAAAAGCCATAAAGACTATAATATTATATTAAAATGTTAATGTTGATAAATTTGGGATGCGCTAGGCTTCCTGTTTCAGCCGCATATACGCACATTGAACATGAATGTAGTTTAGTACAATGTAAATATATTAAAGAAGCATATCTGTTACTACTGAACATTAACATGTGTTTCATGGAGCAGAAGATATGATGACTAATTGTCTATAAGTATTGTAATGAAGTCAAACTTCAAAGACATGTTATCAATAATCTTTACTGATAATGGAGTGTAAATGTAAGGAGTAGAAAGTACAGATAATGGAGTGTAAATGTAAGGAGTAGAAAGTACTGATAATGGAGTGTAAATGTAAGGAGTAGAAAGTACTGATAATGGAGTGTAAATGTAAGGAGTAGAAAGTACTGATAATGGAATGTAAATGTAAGGAGTAGAAAGTACTGATAATGGAGTGTAAATGTAAGGAGTAGAAGGTACTGATAATGGAGTGTAAATGTAAGGAGTAGAAAGTACAGATAATGGAGTGTAAATGTAAGGAGTAGAAAGTACAGATAATGGAGTGAAAATGTAAGTAGTAGAAAGTACTGATGATGGAGTGTAAATGTAAGAAATAGAAAGTACAGATATTGGAGTGCAAATGTAAGGAGTAGAAAGTACAGATAATGGAGTGTAAATGTAAGGAGTAGAAACTACTGATAATGGAGTGTAAATGTAAGGAGTAGAAAGTACTGATAATGGAGTGTAAATGTAAGGAGTAGAAGGTACTGATAATGGAGTGTAAATGTAAGGAGTATAAAGTACTGATAATGGAGTGTAAATGTAAGGAGTAGAAAGTACTGATAATGGAGTGTACATGTAAGGAGTAGTAGTAGTATTAGGCTACTTGTATCCCAAGTGTAGAAAGAACATAGAATAAACATTCATTGGAACACTTCACTGGCTAACTCGCCTCTTCCCAATACTGAGTGTATTACAAAGAGCTTGATCTGTGTTTGATGTTAATTGGAAAGTCTCACCTGTCCATCTAAGCAATACTGTTGCTCCAGGTGAGAATCAAAGTCACCAAGCACTAATCCATTATACACATAAAGGAACTAAGACAGTTTGTAAATTGGACTAGTATGTTGATATGCTGATCACTGTCAGAGGTGGCAGAAGTACATGAGTTTCTTACTTAAGTAAAAGTACTAGTAATCTAGTAAAAAGTTGAAGTATGACTACATGCTCCCAAATGTACTTTCTTTATTTCTTTAAAAATAATTTCCTTGAGAAACTCAAGGAAAATTCCTTTAACAGGGTATCCTACCATGAGCTCTTGCTTCTTTGGGAGACACAATAGGCATCTCATTCGCCGAGAGGTGTCTTGTTTGTTTGTTTTCTTTGCTTTTCCGAGCGTCCACTGCTGAGGCCTAAAAGTTGTGAAAGTAGCCAATCACAGCCCCCCTCTCCCCCCCTTCACATCCAGTAGGGTTATGATTTGCGCTTCATTGAGATAGAATTGCCTGATTAAAAATACGTAAATAAGGAGATAAAAGATCGTTGACACTAAAGTAACGAGTCTGTTTTCAAAATGTGGTGAGTAAAAGTAAAAAGTATTAGGTGACAGAAATAAGTAAAGTACAGATACCAAAAAAAGTACTTAAGTACAGTAACAAAGTACTTCTACTTCGTTACTTATCACCTCTGATCGTTATTTTAAGAGTTATCATTTGGGAGACGTTGGGAATGTTACCGGGCTTGGAAGCCTATTAATGCTGGTGCTTTTAGCATGCATGCTAGTAAATGCACACTTTTGGAAGTTCTAGATATCTTACTGAATGTGATAATGTGCAGAAGTCCTAGTTTCATTATTGGAAATGGAAAACAGCCCCATGTCATGAGTCTGTACTGAACGACTTCACTGCAAAACTGATTCATAGAAGGTGAAATATGCAGTACTGTGCACTTGGAGATGTTATTATATTTAAAAAGCTATTTTTCCAGACAGGAAGCTTCAATTTCCTCAATTAAACACATTTAAACAGTTTTAATAGAGTAAGTAGTGCTTTTACATACGTCAGTGTGTTTATTTAACCCTTTCCAAGCTTCTCCTTCTATAAACAACCCAGTATTATTTACAGTTCTCATCTAATACCTGCTTTGACTGCTCAGTACTTCATTAAGCTAAATCAAGATTGCTGCTGAAGGAACTGAATACATTCATACAATGTCTGGGGCGTCCAGGAGAAATCTGGAACTACACTTTGTTCTTCAAACTGGAGCTCAAGATCTGATCTACGTCTCTCACAATAAGATATTCATGTTACTTTGTATTGTATGTATGATTATTTACATCTGTTCTAATCAGATCTGCTGTTCTTACTGGTGAACATATACTTATTGATAAGATAAGGCTTTTAAACTATTAGATTAGGTGCTAGTCTATCTAGCGTAAGCTCTTCATCTCACCGCAGGTAACAGGTTTACTGCGGCTCATGGTCGCCTCCTGCTGGTGTGTGCGTGGGCGTACGCCCTGGTCTTCGCCTGCTCTCCGCTGGCTCACTGGGGTGAGTACGGACCCGAGCCATATGGGACAGCCTGCTGTATCGACTGGCGCTCATCCAACCAGCGCAGCAGCGCCCGCTCATACATGGTGGCCCTGTTTGCTTTCTGCTACATGCTGCCCTGCGTTCTCATCGTGGCCTCCTACACACGCATCCTCCTCACGCTCCGCTCCTCCAGGAGAACCATGGAGCAGCACATGCCTGCTCCAAGACACCTGAGCAACATCCACACCATCATCATTAAGGTGAGAAGACTCTGTTTAGCCTCCGTGAACATCGATTTTATATCTTGCAGTAGTGTTTCTCATTCAGGGGATACAAAGCATCTGTGGTGGATAACAAGCTAAGGTCTGTTTAGTTGACCTCACCTTTAAACATCCTTTATAGTCCTGAGCGTTAGGAGAGCGGTGCTGGCTCAGCTGGCTTCAATGAAAAATATTGACTGCACATAGATCTACTGTTCTTTGTACTGTTCTTTGATACATACTGACTAACCACTTGTATCTACACTCAGTTCCCATTTTATCAGCTCCACCCACCATATAGGAGCACGTACAGACTGTAGTTCATCTGATTCTCTGTAAACTTTGTTAGCCTCTTCTTCAAAGATCAGACCACCCAGAGGACCACCACAGAGCAGGTGGTGGATCATTCTCAGCACTGCAGTGACCCTGACATGCTTAACTGACACCTTCCCAACTGTGAAGCATGGTGGAGGGAGCATCATGGTTTGGAGCTGCTGTGCTGCCTCAGGGTCTGGATGGCCTGCAATCACTGGGGTATCCATGGATGCGAAAAACATCTTTTAGTCTTTCATCAGTGGTCACAGCAGGGTGGTGCCTACAGGACATTGTTGGCTAGTGGTTGTAGTTTTTTTTTAGCACTGAGCGCCACCAGAGAACAGCAGCCAAGATGGCATCTACATATGTATATCTATGCATTTTCCCAATAAACCAAGTCCCCAGAGCCTGTTGTGTTAGCTAGATCTCTGTGGTGCACTATGCTTCTATGAGGCTGTTCTTATTCATTCTTATGTTCTTAAAATTCATTCTGCCCTAAGCCTTTACTGTAATGATGAGTGTTAATTTCTATTTCTATTCTATTTCTATTTTCTTCATAGTTTTCATCAACAAACCTTTCATGGTGAAAACGAGACGATAACTAAATTAAAAGCTACACAACAGGATATAAACTATGACGAAATTGATTGACCAAAATGTTTGGCAGGGATGACATCCAATCAGGGCTGATTTAGTTTTGTGAAAGGCAGGGACAAATTAGGAAAACATCCAATCATAACTACTGCAGCGTATATGGAGAGGCGGGAAAAGCCGAGTAGCTGTCAATCAAATGCACACTTACACAAATTTGATCTAAACCTGGGAAACCATACGAGCCTGTGAACTCATGATGGAACTAAGTTATCTAGACAGTGTCAGCAGAGAGAAAGAGAGTTCACCACACCGCACTGGACATCAGCCCTTCAGCACCAGCGTTAGCTAGCTTTACTGCTGCTAATGCTAGCTTAGCCTTTCTTAATCCTAGTCCTGAAAGCACACTGTCCTGTACAGTTTAGAGCCTGTCCTGCTGTAAACGCTGTACTAACTCAGTAAGGTGGTGTTAATGATAAGATTAGTTGATCAGGTATGTGGGAAGCAGGTGAAATGCTATATGTGTAGAGCCAGAGTCGGGAGACTAGCTAGCTAACTCCAGCTTTATCATCATGTCACAAATCTCTCCGTGCACACTAGAAAGTGCACGAAACAGATTAGTTAGTTGTTATTTACAATGAATTGGCTCACGTAATGTGCAGTGTGTGTCTCTAGTAAACACTGAGACCTCATTCATTGATGTACTGTTATGCTAAAATGTATTTGAATTGCAAAATGAAAAATTCTTTCATAACAAAAAGTGATAAATGCGATTAATGTAGATTATTTAATCACAGAGCATATAATTTACTAGTAACAATTATTAAATAAATAAGAGATAATAAATAAAAAGGTGATACAAGGATAAAATAACAGTTTTCTTTTATTCACTTTGCAGTTACAGAAGAGCTCAGATGATGTTTGTTAAATCTGTTTGTGTGTGTTTTGGTCTTTCAAACATAAATAATATCCCATAACTGGTTAATAAATGTTTACTTTCGTGTAAGTGTATATATAATGACTTAAATAATTGAATGTAACTGAATAAAAAGCATTTAGATTTTATACCCTTTATATTTTAGTTGATTGAATTGACTGTAGATTTAGTCTAGACTATATTCTTATGATAATTAGTCGACTAAAACTAGACTAAAACTAAAAACAATTCAGATGACTAAATTATTAAATTACATTTTAGTCAAAAGACTATGACTAAATCAAAATTTGCTGTCCAAATTAAATCTGGTAATGCTATGACTTCTTTAGATACTCCACAGATGAAGACCACAACTTATAACTTGTATTTGCACAAATATTATCTGGCAAGAGGTTTGCGTTTCTCTTTCTTTCTTTCTTTTTTCTTTTTTTTCTTTCTGTTTCTCTCACGCCCCCTCTGGTTCTTGACCACTGGAGTACATTACTTCATCTCTTGGGCTCAAACAGCTTGAATGAAAAGATTAACTAAACAGAAGCTTTATTGATCCCAGAGGGAAATTCAAGGTCTCCACATTGAACCCATCCATGCAGTGAAACACTCACATATACACACACACACTAGTGAACACACACACTAGAGGGCAGGGAGCACACTTGCCCAATGTGGTGGGCAGCCCTACCACAGCGCCCAGGGGTTAGGTGCCTTGCTCAAGGGCACTTCAGTTGTGTGCTGTTGGTCCATGGGCTTGAACTGGAAACCTTCCAGCCACAAGGCTGGTTCCCTAACCTCCAGCCCACTGATAGATCAGACCTAGTTTATTGATACCACGCTAATTACAACAGGCTTTACAGAAAAAAAAGCCCCATTGAGCAAACAAGCGGAAGCAACTATGACAGCAACCAAGACTCAAAAGGGAAAAGCCAAACAACAACACAACACAAGCGATATAAATAGTGAATAAGATTTTATAGTTAATATATACAACCTTAATTATAAAGAAAAAGAAGGTAAGGACAAAGAAAGCAGTCTGTAATTGGACAGAGGTGTTTAGATTAACCAGTGATAACCATTGACGACTGTTATAGGCCTACCACAGTAACTGTGTGAAGTAACGGCTGGAACTGCTGTTAGAAGCCTGCAATGATAATATATTATGAATATCTAAAGAGCTCAGCGTATTGTAGGCAATGGGCAGGCACCAGTATCAGCAGGAGGGTCAGTGACATACGGGTAAGGCCTCCTGCACAGCGGTGGACATCAAGAAGACTCCTCTCGAGAAATTTGCATGCTTATAATTGCTAATTGGAACCATAGAGCCATATTCCATACTCTTGCATTCATGTGTTGCATTCCACCAGTCAGTGAATACTTCCACATTGAGTTATCAGCGTCAAGCAAAAATGACTGGCAACTTGCTGTACATACGTCTACAACCCAGTATTTACAGTTCTCATCTAATACCTGCTTTAACTGCTCAGTACTTCATTAAGCTAAATCAAGATTGCTGCTGAAGGAACTGAATACATTCATACAATGTCTGGGGCGTCCAGGAGAAATCTGGAACTACACTTTGTTCTTCAAACTGGATCAAGATCTGATCTACTTCTCTCACAATAAGATATTCATGTTACTTTGTATTGTATTTATGATTATTTACATCTGTTCTAATCAGATCTGCTGTTCTTACTTGTGAACACATACTTATTGATCAGATAATCTAGGTCACAATGATAGACTTGAGCCTCTGCGTTGATGACTTCTCCAGGAGGTACTCAACAAAAGGCATTTCAGTTAAGAGGCATGATGAGATGAGGCAGATGGGTTATGGGGACACAAGTCGCTGGAAAAGGCCACGAAAACACTGACGTGGGTTTACGTCAATCTAGCCTTGCGATCACTGAGGGAACAATGGAGTTGCATCAAAGCACTTTACAGGAGGATGTAAGGGCAGCAGTCCGTGACCTCAAGCCGAAGAGATGCTATGTTAGGCAAGAAGAAAATGACCCAAAGAACACAAATAAACAACTAAAGAACGATAAGAGGAGAAGAAAAAGATTGGTGTTTTGTAATGGCTTAGTCAGAGTCCTGACCTTAAGCCTGTCGAGATGCTGTGAGATGACGTAAAGTGGGCCGTGCAAGCAAGACATCCCAGAAATCCTGATGCACATAAACACATTGGCAGGGAAGGATGGTCCTACATTCCTCTTCAGTGCAGTGCAGAACACACTGGTCGAGGTTTCGCTGCCGAAGAGGATTTATAGGTCATTAAATTCTTACTTTTTCTAGCCTGCACTGTGGATTTTCCTTGATGTGCTCAATAAAATACATGTATTAAAAGAGCTAGTTTGGTTCCTTCAACTGTATTTCATGTTGAACGAGCTTGAAATGTTAAAACCACCAATTCAGTTGCTGCCTATGTTGTTTATCCCATATTTATCCTGTTCTTTAATGGTCAGGACCACCACAGGACCACCACAGAGCAGGTACTATTACCAGTGCTGGATCATTGTCACTGTGGGTGGCGTCCTGTGTCCACCGATGAAGAACTAGAGGAACACAAACTGTGCAGCAGCAGATGAGCTACTGTCTCTGACTTTACATCTACAAGGTGGACCAGCAAGTAGTAGGAGTGTCTAATAGAGTGGACAGTGAGTGGACACAACAGCACTGCTGAGTCTGATCCACACACACCAGAACAACACATACTAACACACCACCACCACATCAGTGTCACTGCAGTGCTGAGAATGACCCACCACCCTAATATTACCTGCTCTGTGGTGGTCCTGTGGGGGTCCTGATCATTAAAGAACAGAATAATAAAGTATACAGAGAATCAGATGAACTACAGTCTGTAGGTGGAGCTCCTGTATGGTCAGTGGAGCTGATACAGTGGACAGTGAGTGTAGATATAAGGACGTGTTTTTAAAATCACCAAGGCATGCATGTGTTTCTCCCTCTGAAAAGTGGGCAATCTTGCCCCTAAATTAAACAATGGATGACGGTAATGACGTGTAAACAAACCAAGGTAACCCAAATGATGTTGTTAATGTCATGTGGTTTGAGGCTGTTTAAAAAATATGTGTTGTAAATGTTTGACGCTGTGGACATAACTTGCAGAACACCTACCTAATTCCATTTTCCTTCCCCTCAGCTCAGTGTGGCTGTTTGTGTCGGCTTCTTCGCTGCCTGGAGCCCGTACGCAGTAGTGTCCATGTGGGCTGCCTTCGGCCAGATCAAAACCATCCCTCCGCTGGCTTTCGCCATGCCCGCCATGTTCGCCAAGTCCTCCACCATCTACAACCCCATCGTTTACCTGCTCCTGCGGCCCAACTTCCGCAGGGTCCTGTGGCGCGACCTGGGCCTGCTGCGGCAGGCCTGTTTCAGAGGCTGCCTCTGCTCCACAGACCCCCAGCGACCCTGCCGCCCTAAAACGGTCCCCCTGCGATCTCTGAGAAGACGACTCCGCAAGCCTCACTCGGTCCATGGCAAGCTGCCGGCTTCGAAAGTGAAAGGAAGCCTGTGTGAAAAGTGCAACGATGCTTTCGAGTGCTTCAAGCATTATCCCAAAGCATGTCACTTCGACGCCAGAGACAATGGAACTTCACTCCGGTGTCCAGTAACAGGTACAATACTGACCCTGCCGGTGGGACTCAAGCAGCAGCAAAAGCCCACCAAGAAGAAGTCCATTAGATCCAGGATGTGGGGCAAACGCAGTGGAGAAATCGAACATTTCAAGATTAGCTTGGAAACATTACCTGTACATGCAAAGGAGGCTTGGCCATGAGGTGCCAGTACTCGCAAATGTGGCTTCGTGCCTAATAACAATGTTTCAGTGGCCAAAAAACTTTATACCGCCCATCCCATCCCATTTATCCCAACCATTTCACTTCATATCAAAGTAAGTTCCATTAGGGGTGCTATTAATTATAAATCTAAGAGCATTGTCCTTACATACCTTCATACTGTGACATATTTTCAAGTAAAACACCATCAAACTGGTGCAAAGTCTCTGGATTGTGGCCCAGTCAACCTCCCCCACCATCACATACAAGGGCTTCAGCTATTCTGCTATGATGGTGCAAAGTCCTCAGCTCATGGCCCAGTCAAACTCCAATATCATGATGCAAAGTCCTCAGCTCATGGCCCAGTCAAACTCCAATATCATGATGCAAAGGCCTCAGCTCATGGCCCAGTCAAACTCCAATATCATGATGCAAAGGCCTCGGCTCATGAACCAGTTAAACTCTGCTATCATCGGCCAAGTCCCTGACTTGTAGTCAAATCAAACTCCATAATCATGGTGCAAAGGCATAACTCATGGCCCAGTTAAACTCTACTGTCACCATGCAAAGTTCCCAGCTCATGGCCCATCTAAACTCCCCTGTCACGATGCAAAGTTCCCAGCTCATGGCCCAGTTCAACTTCACTATCGTGGAGTTGAAGTCCCTGGCTTGTGGTCAAATCAAACTCCATAATTATGGTGCAAAGGCCTGACTCATGGCCCAGTTAGCCTCCACTATCATAGTGCCAAGACCTGAGCTCATGGCTCATAGCCCAATCAAAAACTGCTATCATGGTGCAAAGTCCCGACTCATGGTCCAGTTAAACTCCACTGTCATGGTGCAAAGGTCTTGTCTCAGAGCCCAGTTAAACTTCACTGTCATTGTGCACAGTCCCTGGCTCATGGCCCAATTAAACTCTGCTATCATGGTACAAAATCCTCATCTCATGGTCAAGTCAAGTCCCTGGCTTGTAGTGAAGTCAAACTCCATAATCATGGTGCTAAGGCCCTGACAAACTCCACTATCATGGTGCAAAGTCCCCAGCTCATGGCCCAGTTAAACTCCACTATCATGGTGCAAAGTCCCCAGCTCATGGCCCAGTTAAACTCCACTATCATGGTGCAAAGTCCCCAGCTCATGGCCCAGTTAAACTCCACTGTCATGGTGCACAGTCCCTGGCGAATGGCCCAGTTAAACTCTGCAATCATGGTGAAAGGTCCCAAGCTCATGGACAGTTAAACTTTGTATTCATGGTGCAAAGTCCCCAGCTCATGGCCCGGTTGAACTCTACTATTATGGTGAAAACCCCCTTGTAGTATAGTCCCAAGTCAAACTTTACTGTCATAGCCCAAGTTCCTGACTCGTGGCTTAGTCAAACCCTGTCCCCTCAAACACTCAGGCCTGTGAGGTAAGCACAAAACAAAATCAAACAATGTATATTACAAACAACATTAAACAAACAAACAAAACATGTCCTTTAAAGTTGCAGCCAAGCTCCTAATTACACTACTGATAGGAAGATTATGAGTCATTTAAATGCTGAGATGTGATGAACTGTGTTTAGTATGTCCAGAAACATCAGCCAGAAAGTTTTTATGGGTTTTTTTTTATTTCATGTTGACTTTAACTTTGTTGTAAGGCTTTCAGACATAGTAAACCCACCATTATGATGTCATCTTAAAGGCAAAAAAGTATTTGGAAGAAAACAGCTAAAGGATATGTGTTCCCTAACTAAGAGCAAGGTCATAACAATATTTTCCTAATTCTGCTGCAACATATTTAAAATCCGAGCCTAAAATCGACTTAATATTTTCTAAAATTATGCAAAGATCATTTTAATATCTGCTCATTTTGCATGTGTTCACATTAACTAATAATAATAATAATAATAATAATAATAATACATTTTATTTAATAGGCGCCTTTCTGTCACTCAAGGATACCTTACAAAAATACAAAATAGCAAACAATAATAAGATGATAAAAATAAGAATATACAAAATTCAATCAAATGATACAAATGATGCAGAGTTCAATCAAATGAAAAAGGCAGTCTTGAACAGATGGGTTTTGAGTGTGGACTTGAATTGTGAAAGTTGGGAAGGGGAAACAGAACAATTAGCAATATCAAGAGAGAAACTGTCAGTTTTGGATAGTGTAGATTTTGTACCGATGAGGATAACCTCCGTTTTGTCACTGTTCAGTTTAAGTACATTTGAAGAAAACCAAGATTTTATGTCTGCCAACCAGTTTAAAGGAGTCTGAGTGATACTAATGGAAGAAAGTCTATTAAGGAGGATGGTATGACAGATTGTGTCAAATGCTGCACTCAAGAAGGATGAGAATAGAAAGTAAACCAGAATCAGCTGCCATAAGGAGATCATTGGTGATTTTTATGAGAGCAGTTTCTGTGCTATGAAAAGTGCGGAATCCAGATTGGAACTGTTCGTACAAATTGTTATGAGATAAATAAGTATGGAGTTGAGTTGCTACTATTTTCTCAAGAATTTTAGAAATGAAAGGTAAATTAGAAATCAGACGTAAGTTATTGAAATTGGTGGGATCAGCACCAGGTTTTTTCAGGATCGGAGTTATTACAGCTGTTTTAAATGATGCCGGAACAGTTCCAGTGGAGAGAGAGGAGTGAATAATGGCAGAGATAAGAGGGAGCAGGGAAGGGAGACAGGTTTTAAACAAAAATGTAGGGAGCGGATCCAGCTGACAGGTGGATGAATTAGACTTATAAATTAGTATTGAGCTGAAAGAAAGAGAAAGAATGAGCAGGTGGAGAAAATTCAAAATTAATACCGGAGGTAGGTTGTAAACTAAGATGCTGATGGATCTTCTGAATTTTCCTATCAATGAATGACATGAGAGAATTACAAACTCTGCTACTATGGTGCAAGTCCTTAGCCTACCTTAGCCCGACTCATGGTCTGTAGGTGTGAGTTTGTATTGGCTATGCGATGGACTGGCGACCTGTCCATGATGTACCCCTGCCCTGCCTTTGAGCCCTTTAATAACTAATAACCTACAAAATTAATGCTATAATAGATACACCTGGTTTTCATCTTCATGCTTGATTCAGTGGTCACCAATGCATTTTAATGCTATTTGTATGTAGGGGCTATGTCTATCTTCCACATTATATTTGAATGACGTTTGTCAGGGATCGCCGCAAGCACTTTAGCTCATTCACAGCATTTCAGGGAATGTTCAACCAGTTATTTCTCAGAGTGTACATTATTAAAACTAAATGTATTAATAAATGTATTAATACATTAAAAAAATATGTGGAACCAATACTGATTTAAAACATCAAATCATAATACATGTAGAAAATGTGTTATGTTCGTTAAAAAAAGTGACCTGATGGCTTCCACCTGGATCCACCTCACATTATTTTAGGGTAAGAACATGTAGAACCTGACCTTGTTTAAAGGGGAAGCCCACTTAAGTCTTTCAGGAACTGTTCTAGAAAAAAATTTTCTAGAAAAAAATTTATTATCAAAACTAGCAGTGAACCTATATATATCTTCTGAGTGCATATAAATGCCATTGTTGATGGGCAAATAGTGATAAATCTGAGGGACTATTTTGCCTCACAGTGCACTCCTTGTACTGCTCTGCCCTAAAAAGCCCCCCAGCACTGGGCTGTGGAGCAGTAGAGCAGTGGAACTTTGTTCTCTGAAGTGATGGAGCTCCATCCAACACCTCTGGCATGAGTTCCAGAACTGATCATCCAACATCAGTACCTATTGCTCTTGTGAATGCTGAATGCTGTCAAATCCTCACAACAATGTTCTCTCATTCTCTTGAACAATGGAGCTCCATCCAGTACCTTTGGGATCAGCTGAAGTGATCCAGAACTGATCATCCAATATCAGTACCTGACCTCACTAATGCTATTATGAATGCTGAATGCAGTCAAATACTCACAACAAATGTTTGAACATCTAGCATGTGGAGCAGAGGAACAGCATTCTTTGGAATGATGGAGCTCCATCCAACCCCTCTGGGATGAGTTCCAGAACTGATCATCCAACATCAGTTCCTATTGCTCTTGTGAATGCTGAATGTAGACAAATCCTCACAACAATGTTCCAACATCTAGCAAGTGGAGCAGTGGAACTGCTTTCTCTAGAATGATGGAGCTCCATCCAGTACTTTTGGGATCAGCTGAAGTGATCCAGAACTGATCATCCAATATCAGTAGCTGACCTCACTAGTGCTCTTGTGAATGTTGAATGCTATCAAATCCTCACAACAATGTTCAAACACCTAGCGAGGGGAGCAGTAGAATTGCATTCTCTGGAATGATGGAGCTCCATCCAGTACCTTTGGGATCAGCTGAAGTACTGATCCAGCACTGTGATCGTCCAACATCAGTACCTGACCTCACTAGTGCTCTTGCAAATGCTGAATGCAGTCAAATCCTCACAAAAATGTTCCAACATCTAGCATGTGGAACAGTGGAACTGCATTCTCTGGAACAATGGAGCTCCATCCAGTACCTTTGGGATGAGCTAAAAGGATCTAGAACTGTGATCAGTACCTGACCTCACTAGTGCTCTTGTGAATGCTGAATGCTATCAAATCCTCACCGAAGTGTTCCATCGCCAAGTGCAAAGTCTTTCCAGACGAGTAGAGGATGTTACTGCAGCAGAGAGAAACACACTCTCTATTAATATCATTGATTAGAAGCGTCGACGTCCACGAAGCTACGGACGTATCACGCAGCCTGAGAATTTCAATTTGAGCACGTTAAGAAAGTTAATACTTTCCATTGCACTGCACAATCACACGTATGTGCACCAGCCCGCACCCCCACAATTAACTGAAGGCTTGTTTAACGCATGCAAGGACGTCACTTCAAAGCTAATTTAAACTTGCCTCGAGTCTGGAGATTCATTACCTCTGAGGCGTTGTTATTTTCCTAATCAGATCAGAGGTAATTGTTTTGAATGGTAAAACAGCTCAACTCATATGAGTGATACACACGAGCAGCTGAAAACTCGTTACTCATTATAAACATGCAAAAGTTAAACTCATAAAGATTCAAAGCAGCACGGTCAGTCTCCAGTTCTGAAAGGCCAGCACTCTGTCTTACATGCTCTTAAAACATTATTGACAAAGTTGTGAGCAAAATCATTCAGAATGGTTTGGTGTGAAATGACCCATCCAAGTAATTGAATTCTGGTGTTCCATTCACCACAGGTGTATAAAACCAAGTACCTAGTCATGCAGACTGGTTCTACACACATTAGTAAAGAATGGGAGACTCTCAGGAGCTCAGTGAACTCCAGCGTGGCACTGTGATAGGACACCACCTGAACAACAAGTTCAGTCGTGAAGTTTCCTCACTACTAAATATTCCACAGTGGACTGTCAGTGGTGTTCTAACAAAGTGGAAGTGATTGGGAACGACAGCAACTCAGACACCAAGTGGTAGAACACGTACAATGACAGAGCGGGTCAGCGGATGCTGAGGAGCATAGAGCACAGAGGTCACCAACTTTCTACAGAGTCAATCAATACAGACCTCCAAACCTCATGTGGCCTTCAGATCAGCTCAAGAAAGAGCGTAGAGAACTTCATGGAATGGGTTTCCATGGCCGAGCAGCTGCATCCAAGCCTTACATCACCAAGCACTATGCAAAGCATCGACTCCTAACTCTAAAGCAGTGGGGACCTATCACGCTTCTCCATCTGGCAATCCGATGGACAAGTCTGGGTTTGTTTGGTAGCCAGGAGAACGGTACTTGTCTGACTGCATTGTACCGAGTGTAAAGTTTGGTGGAGGGGGGATTATGGTGTGGGCTTGTTTTTCAGGAGGTGGAACCCTTAATGCTTCAGCAGACCAAGAGAATTTGGACAAGTTCATGCTTCCAATTTTGTGGGAACATGACTGCGCAAAGCAAGATCCATAAAGACATGGAAGAGGCATAGTAGAACACCTTTGGAATGAATTAGAGTCGATACTGCGAGCCAGACTTTTACTTTATATACAGTATATAATATCATTAAAAGACTCAGAGAAATCTTTGTATGCAAAGTACAAGAATCTGGTGGCACTGCATTAAACACAGACATGATTCTGTAGTAAAGTTAACACTCCATCATGCAAAGAAGAAACCACATACAAACAGTTCCAGAAGTGCTGCCGTCTTCTCCGAGCCCAAGCTCATTTAAGACGAACTAACATAAAGTGGAACAGTGTCCTGTGGTACAACCCATCAGCCGTCCTCCAGGCTGAAGAGGAACACTTTAGGAGAGGCTTGTTAACGAGAAGAACCCCTTCCCAATGATGAGAAGGGTACCGCCCCAGTGACGAGAAGAGTACCACCCCAGTGACGAGAAGAGTACCACCCCAGTGACGAGAAGAGTACCACCCCAGTGACGAGAAGGGTACCACCTCAGTGATGAGAAGGATACCGCCCCATTGATGAGAAGGGTACTGCCACTGTGACAAAAAGGGTACCGCCCCATTGATGAGAAGGGTACCTTCCCAGTGACAAGAAGGGTACCGCTCCATTGATGAGAAGGGTACTGCCACCTTGACAAAAAGGGTACCACCACATTAATAAGAAGGGCACCTCCCCAGTGACAAGAAGTGTACCGCCCCATTGATGAGAAGAGTACCGGCACAGTGATGAGAAGGGTACAGCCCCAGTGGGGAAAAGGGTACCGCCCCAGCGACCAGAAGGGTACTGCCACCGTGATGAGAATTGTACCGCCCCAGTGGCGAGAAGGGTACCGCCCCAGTGACGAGAAGGGTACCGCCACAGTGACAAGAAGGGTACTGCCCCAGTGACGAGAAGGGGACCGCCACAGTGACGAGAAGGGTACCACCCCAGTGACGAGAAGGGTACTGCCACAGTAATGAGAAGGGTACCGCCCCAGTGAGGAGAAGGGTACCACTCCAGTGACAAGAAGGGTACCGCCCCAGTGACTAGAGGGGTACCGCCACAGTTATGAGAAGGGTACCGCCCCAGTGAGGAGAAGGGTACCACCCCAGTGACAAGAAGGGTACCGCCCCAGTGACTAGAGGGGTACCGCCACAGTTATGAGAAGGGTACCGCTTCAGTGAGGAGAAGGGTACCGCCCCAGTGACGAGAAGGGTACCGCCACAGTGACTAGAAGGGTACCGCCACATTTATGAGAAGGGTACCACCCCAGTGAGGAGAAGGGTACCGCCCCAGTGAGGAGAAGGGTACCGCCCCAGTGACTAGAAGGGTACCGCCTCAGTGACGAGAAGGGCACCGCCACAGTGACAAGAAGGGTACCTCCCCAGTGACAAGAAGGGTACCGCCCCAGTGATGAGAAGGGTACCACCCCAGTGATGAGAAGGGTACCTCCCCAGTGAGGACAAGGGTACCGCCCCAGTGAGGAGAAGGGTATTGCCCCAGTAATGAGAAGGGTACCGCCCCAGTGATGAGAAGGGTACCACCCCAGTGATGAGAAGGGTACCTCCCCAGTGAGGACAAGGGTACCGCCCCAGTGATGAGAAGGGTACCGCCCCAGTGATGAGAAGGATACCGCCACTGTGACAGTTTTGTATCTTTGTTACTTTGTGAAACACCTCCAGGACTAGAATGTATAGAGAGAACTAACTTGAAGAACTTCTAGTGATGAAGCTCCTCAAACAAGCTTAACATCACTGAATACTTCAATCACTCACTGTCTGAAAGCACCAGCTGAACCCTAAGAACAGAAACTGACAGGACAACCTAACACTGCCTGCACAACACAGACATCAGCACAGCCGACACCAAAACAGGTTCAAAACAAAGTCCACAGCACCCTCTGCTGGCCGGTATCAACATTCAGTTACTAAGTGGCACTGACAGAAATACTTGAATACTACAGGGAATCAAATCA
Organism: Megaleporinus macrocephalus; assembly: GCA_021613375.1. Classification (NCBI taxonomy): domain Eukaryota; kingdom Metazoa; phylum Chordata; class Actinopteri; order Characiformes; family Anostomidae; genus Megaleporinus; species Megaleporinus macrocephalus. Next base: position 8,858,328 of record CM038708.1, read on the forward strand.
AGTTGTCAGTCAAGAGTAATCAAGAGTAATCAGCATATATGAGCCAGTAAGAGTGCTTCTTCTACAATCTAGACTGCTGACTGGCTGTCTAAATACATTCCATACACCAGTAATAAACTGGAATAGTTCTTAAATTGGAGTTTGCGGGAATCAGTGCTGAGCTTTAGATATCGTTATCAGTACCAGTATATAAAATATTTTATTTTTAATCTTTTATCATTTATTTTTGACAGTTTTTTGATAAAGTTTTGGTTTTAATTTGTTTTTAACCCATTTATTTTACAGGGGAAGTGGACTGTGGGTCGTGTTAGGAGTGACTGAGGACTGTATATAGTGTTAACTTAAAGGGAGAGCCAGAAAGAAACTAAGACATGAGGCAGTCGTGAGGTGGAAGTTAGGGAACCAGCCTTGTGACCAGAAGACCAGTTCCATCTCATGAACCGACAGGACACGACTGAAGTGCAAGTGACTGCTTCCCGAGCGATGAAGAGAGCGATCTGTTCACTAGTGTGTGTATATATGTTGGTGTTTCACTGCCCCCCTAATGTATCTGCTCACTAGTGTGTGTGTATATATGTATGTGTGTATATGTGAGTGTTTCACTGCCCTCTGGTGTCTGTGTGTGTGTGTTTGTATGTTGGTGTTTCACTGCCCCCCTAGTGTGTCTGTTCAGTAGTGTGTGTATATGTGAGTGTTTCACTGCCCCCTAGTGTGTATGGTCACTAGTGTGTGTGTATAAGTGAGAGTTTCATTGCCCCCTAGTGTGTCTGTTTACTAGTTTGTGTATATGTTGGTGTTTCACTGCCCCCCTAATGTGTCTGCTCACTAGTGTGTGTGTATATATGTATGTGTGTATATGTGAGTGTTTCACTGCCCCCTAGTGTGCATGTTCATTAGTGTGTGTGTGTCTGTGTATCTATGTGTTTCACTGCCCCCTAGTGTGCATGTTTACTAGTGTGTTTATATGTTGGTGTTTCACTGCCCCCCTAATGTGTCTGCTCACTAGTGTGTGTGTATATATGTATGTGTGTGTATGTGAGTGTTTCACTGCCCCCTAGTGTGCATGTTCAGTAGTGTGTGTGTGTATATGTGAGTGTTTCACTACCCTCTGGTGTGTCTGTTCACTAGTGTGTGTGTATATGTGGGTGTTTCACTGCCCCCTAGTGTGTCTGTTCAGTAGTGTGTGTATATGTAGGTGTTTCACTGCCCCCTAGTGTGCATTAATGAACATTAGTGTGTGTGTGTTTATGTGAGTGTTTCACTACCCTCTGGTGTGTCTCTTCACTAGTGTGTGTGTATATGTTGGTGTTTCACTGCCTCCTAGTGTGTCTGTTCACTAGTATGTGTGTATATGTAAGTGTTTCACTGCCCCCTAGTGTGCATGTTCATTAGTTTGTGTGTGTATATGAGTGCTTCACTACCCTCTGGTGTGTCTGTTCACTAGTGTGTGTGTATATGTGGGTGTTTCACTGCCCCCTAGTGTGTCTGTTCAGTAGTGTGTGTGTATAAGGGAGAGTTTTACTACCCTCTGTTGTGTCTGTTTACTAGTGTGTTTGTGTATATGTGCTTGTTTTACTGCCCCCAAGTGTGTCTGTTCACTAGTGTGTGTGTGTGTGTTTGTGTTTCACTGCCATCGTGTGTGTGTGTTCACTAGTGTGTGTGTATATATGTTGGTGTTTCACTGCCCCCCAGAGTGTCTGTTCACTAGTGTGTGTGTATATATATGGTTGTTTCACTGCCTCTAGTATGTGTTCACTAGTGTGTGTGTGTGTGTTTCACTGCCCCCTAGTGTTTCTGTTCAGTAGTGTATGTTCACTAGTGTGTGTGTATAAGTGAATATTTCACTATATATGTGTGTGTGTGTGTGTATGTGAGTGTTTCACTGCCCCCTAGTGTGTCTGTTTTGTAGTGTGTATATATATGTGTGTGTGTGTGTGTGTGTATGTGAATGATTCACTGCCCCTAGTGTGTCTGTTCACCAGTGTGTGTGTGTGCAGCCACGCTCTCACATGACCAGCATTCTCAGTTAAGCAGTACCACTGACCATGTCACCACTGTACCACAGCATGTACCACTGACCCCAAATCTGCATCTGTATCTAACAAACATACAAACTAATTAATAAAAGCTTGACTAAGCTTTAAGTTTGAGGGTCCTGAGGTTTCTTCTAATGTCTGGTGGCCCTAGAGGAGAAGCTATTCTCACGTGGCATGAAACAGATTCAACGATAACCAGAGCACTTTTTTGTTTTGTGTTTGGTATTATGTAACAATGCTGTTCAACAATATCACAATCCCACCTGTAAGTTAAGACACAAACAAAAAAAACAACAAATCTAAAAATATTTGAAACTGTCAAGTTTTTTATTGATTTACGTATTTATTTATTTATTTATTTATGTATTTATTAAAGGGCCCATAACATTGAAAACCACATTCTCCTTGTTCAAATAAAGGACTTCTCTGTATGTAAGCACTGGTAATGTTTTAAAGCAGCCTGTTATGAATTCACTGTTTTTGTGATGTCACTAACACATTTATCACCTGCCAGTTTAGCCCCGCCCGTTCATACTGAAGTTATAAAGAGGGTTTCAGTGAGGCTGCTTTTGGAATGAGACACAACACAAATACAGCCAATCAGAACATAGCTAATTTGCATATATCAGGACATGAAGACAGGTCGGAAAATGATCATGGAGAAATTAATTATGGGTACATAGAATGGACATGGGGGGGGGGGTGAACTGCAAGATGTAGGATGCAGGCCCTTTAATATTAGCTTTTGTCTGCAACGTGCCCTTTAAACCTTTTCCCCTGTTTCTGTATAAACAAATAGACCCTTCCTACAGCGTACACAAATAATTAAAACAGTTCTATGAACATATTTGTCAAAATTAAAAATGAAAAGAATTAAACGGAGACGCTCGTCAAAGTACAAGAACTCTTGAGTTTTGTAAAAAAATAATAATAATAAAATAATAAAAGACAGGCAGTTTGGTGGCTGTAGGTTAAACACTACTGTGCTATTTGTGTTTGGCCAAAAATGAATGGGTCCTTATGGGAGGAAGGAGGGATGACTAAACGATGCATAGATGAATGCAGGTGAGTATGTCTGTCGATCAAAGCTTGGGGGGTCTGCCCTGAATGAGTACATGCAGTTTGGAGGCTGTAGGTTGAGCCAAAGATCTGCCAGAAAGCAAAAAACAAATACCAATAAAGTAAAAAACATTTAATAAGGAATTAAAGCTGTAATCAGAGAACGAACACACTGGAAATGAACTAACATGATTTACTACAAGCTAATACGGACTCAGACTACATTCAGCTTGGAGACAGGCTGGTGCTGAATGACCCATCTGTTCGTAAGAAGGAAACAGGTTATCAGAATTAACCCAAAGCCGCTGTAAACAAGAACAGAAACACACACACACACACACACACACACACACACACACACACACACACACACACACACACACACACACACACACACACACACATCTGTCATGCTGTGTTTGTGAGGACATCCATATGTTTCTATTGAACTTCTGAAAGACTGTAGCTAAATAACACTACACCTAAACCTGGTCCTAACCTTAATCTCAGCATCTAAACAGAATCGATGCTTCTGTTCTATTAGTCTTCAAAAAAACATGTGATTTGTGGTAAAAACAAATAAACAACAACAAAAAAACATATTCACATTGATTCATACACTAAGCACAAATATAGCAATTCAAGAACACACACACATACACACTCACATACAACACACAGGCTGTAGAAGCACCAGAGAGTTTCTACCGCTATATATATATATATATATATATATATATATATATATATATATATATATATATATATATATATATATATTCTACTGCTCAAAAGTTTGGGATCACAGTGAAATGTTCTTGTTTTAATGGAGTATCTTCTTCTTTAACACAACAATGGACTGACGGGTCTCTAAAGAAAGTTGTTTCTTTCTGGTCATTGTGAGTCGGTCAGCAAGTCATCAACTGCTGATCTTCAGATACTAAACTAACCTAGAATGTTGTTCCCTTTTATACTCACTTATTAGTGGAATGTTTTTCAGCTGTGCATCACAATTGAGCAAGAGTGTCCTAACAACCAATTAGTCCAATAACATCCTTAACTTGGATTGGTGGTCGTACCAGGAGATTTAGACAGAGGACTGAGAATTACTGATAATAGAACTATATGTACTGTAAAATAAGCCTCTACACAAAAATAGACTTTAATACAAACATTTTTATTCTTTAAAAATCATCTGATACACTTACATTCATTGTGAAATGAACAATATTGTTTGTGAATTGCATGAAAATTGCATGAAATAAAATTCCAAAGTGATCCTAAACTTTTGAGTGGTAATGTATATATATATTTCTTTTATTGGTCATATAAACTGAATAAAAGGTAAATGAGGTCAACAGCAGTGTTTCCGTTCCAAACACTTGATTCTTAGTATTACCTGATGGATTCATTATAACCCTACAGGCGTATTTCAGCATTGTGTGTATTATTTATTATTTTGTTTATACATTTTTGTTTTTAATTTCTGTTTTTTTATTCTGTTGGCTCTTTTAATGATTATTTAGGTGAGAATAAGCAAACATACCCTCTACAGAGCTAATGTCTGTGCACAGTTTTTGTTTATTTAAATGTAAATTTTTGGAAAAATATACAACACAAAATATTAAATGTATTGCACAAGCCATGTTTTATGATTTCCCATATAATTACGTAATTATACACTTGTACAGTAGTACTAAATAGTACTAAATATTGGCTTAATTAATATCAGTTTATAGTAATAATTAATTTATGTAACTGATTCATATAAATTTATCACTGAATTTTTTTAACCTTTTGAGAGCGTAGGCATCAATACAATCAATACATCATATTAGAATTATTATTTATTTTTATTTTTTATTATTGTATTATTATATCAATACATTATAAACAACTGTTCAAGTGATATGTTTTATGAGTTTAAATATATATATTGATGTGAGGCAAATTATAATAATTATTATTATTATGCCAGGGTTTGTTACTGCAGTGGCACAGTGGAGTCTTGACAGTTATTGAAGATTTTTTAATTTTGCATTGCAGTGTTGTGATAATGCACTATAGTCAGAATGCAATTACAATATTTTCTAGAAATCTTCTATTTTTACTTATTTATCACTGTGGTTTTTTGTATACGGGTGTACGAAAATATTGAAAATATCAATTCTCAAAAAACACAGTATTTACTTTTAATTATTAGTTCACATGTAAAGATTTGTGGCAGGCAGTGGCTCATTGTGTGTTGTGTTTAAACCCCTGATCACTAGACAGCAGTGTTCTTCAGCCATTAGACTTTTCAGCTCCAACGTAAACAAGTAGCGTAAGGGTGCACAGCTAACATTAACTTTGCCAAACTTTACCAATCAGTTTTGAAACTGTAATACATTGAATCATAAGCCTTGTTTCATGATATGTATAGTATCTCCAGGTTCTTACTAAAACACAGCCCCATATCGCTGGTTTGCAACAACCATAACACACTGAAGACCAACCAAGATTACTTTAAACAGAAGAATACTGTATCTGGAAAATGTTTGGGATGAACATTAGTAACGCCCATATGGGAACTGCAGGTTGATTTAATATTCTACATGTATATTTAATCTAATAAACACTTTCTTTAAAAACACAGTCATTTCTTTATGTCCTCCTTAATTTCCTTTACAGACATTAACGTTGTATAAAAATAAACTATTAAATCTAGAAAATCATTTATATGTATTATACATATTTATTATATTTATTTTATGTAGTATTCGGTACCAATGGCTGCTGCTGGTACTGTGAAAGAAGAATAATGGGATCATTATAGGGGCAGATCATTATTAATTAAAACACATATTCTCCTATTCCATATTGTGATGACAGATGACACAGACTTTGCCTAAACACACTGTGCTCAGACACTGCAAACGTTGTATGGAACACAGTCGGCTACACAACCAACAAAAATAACGGTAACATGCATGTCAGGGTAGGAATAACAGGACTAACACTTTGGATACGCTGTCGATGTACCGTCGATTAATATAAATTAAACTCACTCTGCTTGAATTCTCCAAATTAATCTGGATTAAAACCACCTCCTCATATCTCCACTCACTGTCCACTGTATCAGCTCCACTGACCATACAGGAGCTACACCTACAGACTGTGGTTCATCTGATTCCCTGTATACTTTATTACTCTGTTCTTTAATGATCAGGACCCCCACGGGACCACCTATTGTTGGTGGTGTCCACTCACTGTCCACTCTATTAGACACTCCTACTACTTGCTGATCCACCTTGTAGATGTAAAGTCAGAGACAGTAGCTCATCTGCAGCTGCACAGTTTGTGTTCCTCTAGTTCTTCATCAGTGGACACAGGACGCCGCCCACAGGACACTGCTGTCTAGATAGTTTTGGTTGGTGGTGTTTGAACACTCCAGCAGCACTCACACCAGCACAACACACACTAACACCATGTCAGTGTCACTGCAGTGCTGAGAATGATCCACCTTCCTAATAGTACCTGCTCTGTGGTGGTCCTGTGGGGGTCCTGATCATTAAAAAACAGGGTGAAAGGGGATAAACCATCATTTTAGATGAACCACAGTCTGTAAGTGTAGCATCAGTGGAGCTGATGAAGTGGACAGTGTGTGTAAATATATAAAGGAGGTGGTTTTAATATTATGGCTGATCTGTGTATATACTGTATCTCCCCATATCTCCCCATAGAACAGACTGAACATCTGGCCTGTTGGCATCCACCAACCTGGAAGGCTGAAGGCAAACTCTTGCTGCCACTGTATCTTCTCCCACTAATGCAGCCAACCAACCTGCCTGCTGATGAATGTCGTAGCTGAACACGCTGTCGTAGACCACCGACAGCCTTTCAATGTCTGATTTGATGCTGATGACCAGCGAGTACTACTGTAGATCAACGAGAGCCAGAAATATAGATGCCAAACCCCACTTTTTTAATAAAACCCTGTCCCACCCAGTAATGACCACCGGCCCTTCACCATGAGGCGCTAACAATGTCCTCGGAAGTTAAGGAACTGTGCTGTCTTGTGATTTGAGCAGCAGCCTGAGGAGCACTTCGCCTTTGACGCACTTCTCCAGCGCTCGACACAGTTTTCCCACAGTGCAGCCATGCACGCCCTCCTTCATCTTCCAGCGCTCCAGCATCTGATGGACCTTCTCCATCAGGCCGTCGCGGGCGTAATCGTGCTCGATGGCGTCCATTTCCACCTCCGTCAGGCCCAGTTTCCTAGCACAGGCCTTCCACTTCCCACCCATGTTCTCCCGAACCAGCTCAAGGTGGTCCTCGGTGACAGCGTGGTCTTCTGAATAGAGGCAACACAGAGGAGAGGGTGACAGAGAGAGGCAGAATACAGGTCAGTCACGTAGTCATAGTAATAGTAATATACTAACTGTAACAGGGAAGCAAAAGCAAGGGTGCTCACTAGTGTGTGTCTGTTCACTAGTGTACATGTACATGTGAGTGTTTCTCTACACAGATGGGTTAAATGTGGAGATCTATCTATCTAACAGGAAATGATGGAATGTGTCGTAAGCAGTAAGCGGGATTTAAACTGGCTCCCTCAGCGGGAAGGGGCACTACACCAACCACTGCTCTATAGTAGAGGTGGAAGGATTGATCGGCCGATTATTAATCAAAATATGTGATCAGCCGATCCTGAGAGCCGATCGATGGCGTTAAACAAATTAGCCTAATTTCTGTATTTCCAGTATTCTAGCGTTTCATCCAGGAAGAGGAGCCCTCCATAAAATCCCCTCAGACCAGCTCCCTGCAATTCCTATCTGAACCACTAGGTGGAAATACATACCGTTTCATTTTCCACAGACTGACTGAAGCAGCGGCCTCGCAAGAACAGTTAGAAACGGATAGAAAACATCATCGTTTGTTACCGTATGTGACTCAGACTCATCCAGGACAGTTTATAACATCTGTAAAATTAGTAACATCAGCGTCTCTTGCGGAGAACCAAGACAAAGACATTTAACATACTAATCTGATACACACTTCAGAGACACCACACAGCTGAACACAGTGAGTATCAGTAAACAGCAGAGCTAGCACTCACAGCTAACACAAAACAAACAACCCAGAACACCTACAGACCAGATCTGACCGGTACGAACAGAACAGCAGCAGAAACAGCCAGAGAGCTAAAGAACCACAGCCAGAGTGATTGAGTTTATAGTTCTAGATAAGGCAGCTCTTCTCGGCTGTAGAGACGTTCATTCTGCTGCTTAATGTTCCACCTGGATCCACGCTCTGCTGTTCCTAGTAGAGATACTTTTCAGATGTGGCTCTTCCGGAGCTGTACCAAGCGGTTTACTCCCACATAGACCAACTTCTAATTTAGTTACAATATTATACTGTTTTACATGAGCTCATAAAAATGGTAATAAATCAGTTTAGATCATGTTTCATGACTTGCTTGCGCTAATAACTATATGTAGCCCTGCCGCGGTATATAGCCCCGCCCTCGATCAGTATCGGCTATCGGCCAATCATGCTGATTGACACTTGGAATCAGCCTCTAAAATGCTGATTGGTCCATCTCTACTCTATAGAAGTAATGGTGCTGGTATGAATAGCAAAGACACTTAAAGAAACAGAGGATAAATGATAAGGGTGAAAAAGTCAGCAGGTGGGATTCGAACCGCGGCCGACAAGTGTGTGAAGGCAGTGGGAGCAGCGTGCTAACCACGGCTACACCGCGAGGGGTTGCAGCACTGGGAGAAAAAAGTCGGGAAATACAAAACAGACACTCGTGGAAAGAGAAGTATGAGTATCTTCTTGGGGCGGACTTTGTTTCTCTTTTTCTTTTTACTTTGAAATAAGAAAGGGAAAAGAACTTGAGGGAGAGAGAGAGAGCCAAAGAAGGCAAGAGACAAGCACCTTGTGATGGATGCTTGGTGGGGCGACTGCTCCCAGGGAAAGAGATGCTACTGGGTGGTTAGGTGTCTGCTCTGTTCTTTAGAGGGAACACACAGGAAGCAGTAGGTGCGGTGGAATTGAGACCATTCATTGAGTTGGTCAGCACCCACACTCCACATCATCACAATCCAGGATACCAGAAGTAGGCAGAACGTACAGGCTACAACTTAGAGCTAACGACCATACTAGTGCTGGACGATATGGGAAAAAATCTTATCACAATATTTATATATATTTATACACAATATATCAGTCGATATCAATATATATCATGATATAAATCAAATCACTATTTTTTACTTTAAGTGAAATTAAAAAAAAGTATGTATTAAAGGGTACCTTAAACGCACGTGACCAAAAATTTACACTCAAGTCTACAAGTCTACACTCTGACTCGACTTTTAGAGGCACAAATGACCCGTAGCCTACACGCCTCATACACAAGAACTCAGACAGTTTGTGGACTATATATTTTGTCAGAGAGTCGTTTGAGAAGCAGCTACGTGTGTTTTAAAGCTCCCGCGGTATCTAGAACAGTCTTAGGTTCTACACTGGATGATTAAGAAACGATTAACAATAAGACTTTTCAAGTGACTCTACTGAAAGAAACATGTTACACGTGTTAATAATCTGTAAATAATCTATAAGATAAGATAAACAGGTAAACAGGTGCTGTCCTGCTGCTGTATTGATGAAGCTCTACGGGATGTTTGATCTTCAAGTGCTTGTGTATGGCAGTTGTACTGTTGTGATCATCTCCAAAACAGTCGGCGAAACCAGGCTAAAAATCGTGTAGTGTGAACTAGACATTAGAAGCACTACTACAGACTGGTGTGGTCCGGCCAGCCAGTGCACAGTGCTTAAACGCACGACACAAGCGCCCCCTTACACCGATACAGATAAGGCTGATTATCGGCCGTTTGAATGTTTGAATGGTTATGGCTGATCAGTGGATCTGGTCAGTGAACAGCGGGAGGATTAGGATGTATGGAGGATGAACAGGCTTACCGTACTTCAACAGCAGCTCTTTATACTTGCTCATGGTTGTTGAACTGCACACAGAGTTGAGCGAGCTGCTTTCTGAATTACGGAAATGCATAGTGTTGTTGTTCCCGATCTGGATCCCACTGGCTCCAGAGATGTACAGTGATGGGACTAGAGAAAAACAACAGAGGAACATCTCAATTGGAGAGCTCCGACATGTTTTCACATTTTCCCAATAACCCACAACCATTTAGCTCCATTACATTGGCTTTGTGGGTGTTTCACTGCCCTCTAGTGTGTCTGTTCACTAGTGTGTGTATATGTGGGTGTTTCACTGCCCCCTAGTGTATCTGTTCACTTGTGTGTGTATATGTGAGTGTTTCACTGCCCCCTAGTGTATCTGTTCACTTGTGTGTGTATATGTGAGTGTTTCACTGCCCCCTAGTGTATCTGTTCACTTGTGTGTGTATATGTGAGTGTTTCACTGCCCCCTAGTGTATCTGTTCACTAGTGTGTATATGTGAGTGTTTCACTGCCCCCCAGTGTGTCTGTTCACTAGTGTGTGTGTATATGTGGGTGTTTCACTGCCCTGTAGTGTCTGTTCTCTAGTGTGTGTATATGTGGGTGTTTCACTGCCCTCTAGTGTGTCTGTTCACTAGTGTGTGTATATGTGAGTGTTTCACTGCTCCCTTGTGTGTCTGTTCACTAGTGTGTGTATATGTGGGTGTTTCACTGCCCTGTAGTGTCTGTTCTCTAGTGTGTGTATATGTGGGTGTTTCACTGCCCTCTAGTGTGTCTGTTCACTAGTGTGTGTATATGAGGGTGTTTCACTGCCCTCTAGTGTGTCTGTTCACTAGTGTGTGTATATGGGGGTGTTTCACTGCCCTCTAGTGTGTCTGTTCACTAGTGTGTGTACATGTGGGTGTTTCACTGCCCTCTAGTGTGTCTGTTCACTAATGTGTGTATATGTGGGTGTTTCACTGCCCTCTAGTGTGTCTGTTCACTAGTGTGTGTATATGTGGGTGTTTCACTGCCCTCTAGTGTGTCTGTTCACTAGTGTGTGTATATGTGGGTGTTTCACTGCCCTCTAGTGTGTCTGTTCACTAGTGTGTGTATATGTGGGTGTTTCACTGCCCTCTAGTGGGTCTGTTCACTAGTGTGTGTATATGAGGGTGTTTCACTGCCCTCTAGTGTGTCTGTTCACTAGTGTGTGTATATGGGGGTGTTTCACTGCCCTCTAGTGTGTCTGTTCACTAGTGTGTGTACATGTGGGTGTTTCACTGCCCTCTAGTGTGTCTGTTCACTAATGTGTGTACATGTGGGTGTTTCACTGCCCTCTAGTGTGTCTGTTCACTAGTGTGTGTATATGTGGGTGTTTCACTGCCCTCTAGTGTGTCTGTTCGCTAGTGTGTGTATATGTGGGTGTTTCACTGCCCTCTAGTGTGTCTGTTCACTAGTGTGTGTATATGTGGGTGTTTCACTGCCCTCTAGTGGGTCTGTTCACTAGTGTGTGTATATGTGGGTGTTTCACTGCCCCCTAGGGTGTCTGTTCACTAGTATATGTGTATATGTGAGTGTTTCACTGCCCCCCAGTGTGTCTGTTCACTAGTATGTGTGTATATGTGAGTGTTTCAATGCCCCCCTAGGGTGTCTGTTCACTAGTGTGTGTATATGTGGGTGTTTCACTGCCCCCCTAGGGTGTCTGTTCACTAGTATATGTTCATATGTGAGTGTTTCACTGCCCCTAGGGTGTCTGTTCACTAGTATATGTGTATATGTGAGTGTTTCACTGCCCCCTAGTGTGTCTGTTCACTAGTGTGAGAATATGTGAGTGTTTCACTGCCCCCAGTGTGTCTGTTCACTAGTATGTGTGTATATGTGAGTGTTTCACTGCCCCCTAGGGTGTCTGTTCACTAGTATATGTTTATATGTGAGTGTTTCACTGCCCCTAGGGTGTCTGTTCACTAGTATATGTGTATATGTGAGTGTTTCACTGCCCCCTAGTGTGTCTGTTCACTAGTGTGTGTATATGTGAGTGTTTCACTGCCCCCAGTGTGTCTGTTCACTAGTATGTGTGTATATGTGAGTGTTTCACTGACCCCAGTGTGTCTGTTCACTAGTATGTGTGTATATGTGGGTGTTTCACTGCCCTCTAGTGTGTCTGTTCACTAGTGTGTGTATATGTGGGTGTTTCACTGCCCTCTAGTGTGTCTGTTCACTAGTGTGTGTATATGTGGGTGTTTCACTGCCCTCTAGTGTGTCTGTTCACTAATGTGTGTATATGTGGGTGTTTCACTGCCCTCTAGTGTGTCTGTTCACTAGTGTGTGTATATGTGGGTGTTTCACTGCCCTCTAGTGTGTCTGTTCACTAGTGTGTGTATATGTGGGTGTTTCACTGCCCTCTAGTGTGTCTGTTCACTAGTGTGTGTATATGTGGGTGTTTCACTGCCCTCTAGTGGGTCTGTTCACTAGTGTGTGTATATGTGGGTGTTTCACTGCCCCCTAGGGTGTCTGTTCACTAGTATATGTGTATATGTGAGTGTTTCACTGCCCCCTAGTGTGTCTGTTCACTAGTATGTGTGTATATGTGAGTGTTTCACTGACCCCAGTGTGTCTGTTCACTAGTATGTGTGTATATATGGGTGTTTCACTGCTCCCTTGTGTGTCTGTTCACTAGTGTGTGTGTATATGTGAGTGTCTCACTGCCCACTAGTGTATTTGTTCACTAGTATGTGTGTATATGTGAGTGTTTCACTGCCCCCCAAGGGTGTCTGTTCACTAGTGTGTGTATATGTGAGTGTTTCACTGCCCCCCTAGGGTGTCTGTTCACTAGTATATGTTTATATGTGAGTGTTTCACTGCCCCTAGGGTGTCTGTTCACTAGTATATGCGTATATGTGAGTGTTTCACTGCCCCCTAGTGTGTCTGTTCACTAGTGTGTGTATATGTGAGTGTTTCACTGCCCCCAGTGTGTCTGTTCACTAGTATGTGTGTATATGTGAGTGTTTCACTGACCCCAGTGTGTCTGTTCACTAGTATGTGTGTATATGTGGATGTTTCACTGCCCACTAGTGTGTCTGTTCACTAGTATATGTGTATATGTGAGTGTTTCATTGCCCCCTAGGGTGTCTGTTTACTAGTATGTGTGTATATGTGAGTATTTTACTGCCCCCTAGTGTGTCTCTTCACTATTGTGTGTGTGTATTTTAGTGTTTCACTGCCCCCTAGTGTATCTTTTCACTAGTATGTGTGTATATGTGGGTGTTTCACTGCCCCCTATTGTATCTGTTCACTAGTATGTGTGTATATGTTAGTGTTTTACTGCCTCTAGTATGTCTGTTCACTAGTATGTGTGTATATGTGGGTGTATCACTGCCACCCAGTTTGTCTGTTCACTAGTATGTGTGTATATGTGGGTGTTTCACTGCTCCCTAGTGTGTGTTCACTAGTGTGTGTGTATATGTGAGTGTTTCACTGCCCCTAGTGTATCTGTTCACTAATATGTGTGTATATGTGAGTATTTTACTGCCCACTAGTGTGTCTCTTCATTATTGTGTGTATGTTAGTGTTTCACTGCCCCCTAGTGTGTATGTTCACTAGTGTGTGTGTGTATATGTGAGTGTTTCACTGCCCCCAGTATGTCTGTTTACTAGTGTGTGTGTATATGTGAGTGTTTCACTGCCCCCTAGTGTATCTGTTCACTAATATGTGTGTATATGTGAGTATTTTACTGCCCACTAGTGTGTCTCTTCATTATTGTGTGTATGTTAGTGTTTCACTGCCCCCTAGTGTGTATGTTCACTAGTGTGTGTGTGTATATGTGAGTGTTTCACTGCCCCCAGTATGTCTGTTTACTAGTGTGTGTGTATATGTGAGTGTTTCACTGCCCCCTAGTGTGTCTGTTCACTAGTATGTGTGTATATGTGAGTGTTTCACTGCCCCCTTGTGTGTCTGTTCACTGGTGTGTGTGTGTATATGTAAGTGTTTCACTGACCCCAGTGTGTCTGTTCACTAGTATGTGTGTATATGTGAGTGTTTCACTGCCCCCTTGTGTGTCTGTTCACTAGTGTGTGTGTATATGTGAGTGTTTCACTGCCCCCTCGTGTGTCTGTTCACTAGTATGTGTGTATATGTGAGTGTTTCACTGCCCCCTCGTGTGTCTGTTCACTAGTATGTGTGTATATGTGAGTGTTTCCCTGCCCTCTAGTGTGTCTGTTCACTGGTGTGTGTGTATATGTAAGTGTTTCACTGCCCCCTCGTGTGTCTGTTCACTAGTGTGTGTGTGTGTTAGTGTTTCACTGCCCCCTAGTGTGTCAGTAAGCGCGATTTGGACCGGCTACCTCAGCGGGAAGGGGCGCTGCACCAACCACTGCTCTACAGAGGAAATGGTGCGCTTATGACTTGAGTATAAAAGTTCAGCCTGAGTTATATACAGTCGCTGTCCAAAGAAAAACATATACATCTATAATAGTAACTTTACAGGAGAGGATAAAAACCTGCACAAGGGTTTTATTAGAAATGATATTGGAGCATTTTTATTGGCCTGACTACAACAGAATTTAGAATTTTCGAATTTTTCTATAAGAGAAAAACGAAATTTAACGAAAATCCTACGTGTTTTTCTTTGGACAGTGACAATATTCGATATGACCAGGTGCACCCAAACTTTTTGTGTACAACTCTCACATCGCAACAAATAACCTGCTAGAAAATCCGTACCTCCTTCTGGCTGGGGGTAATTAAGGGGTGAGTTGACACATAAACCAGAGCTCGATTCCTGATTGCCTGATTCGGACATGGGGTAGTGTGCCCCCCCTGGCCACGACTGGAAGCGTTCATACTGCGGCTGCTGGCGCTGGTACTGATGGGGGCCGGACAACTGGCTCTCGTAATCTGGCCTGTTCTGACCCTCGAAGTGGCCGAACCCTGAGCCCAGCCGTGGCTCCTCCGGAGCGCTGGGGGTAGGGCTTGGCTTGGTCCAAGACTGGACGGAGGACACCTGCTGGGGAAGGTCTCCAGACCACCTGTTGTTGGCTATGGGCTGGGAGGGCATGCTGGGACCGGAGTAGCTGTACGGGCTGAGGTCAGGCGCTTCCGCTCGGGTGTAGCGTCCAAACATGTGGTAGTTGGACTCCTGGGCCAGTTTGTCCTCCAGGTTGGCAGGTCTGACGGGAGTTGCGTCCGCTTGCAGGCACTCTGAGGACAAGAAGCTGAGGTCATCGATGCTGGCCTCCACCGGCCCAAGCTCCGAGCTCCGGAGAGGGGTCGGAGAGTCTGCGCAGCGGGGCTGATCGGGCGGGGGCTCCAGTCCTGACACGTGGAGATTTAACAAAGAAAGAACATTAATCCCAGCTCAATCATTAATAACACAGCTAAACACTTTATTATTTAAATATTTAACGAGAATTAATACAGTAAGTCGTGCTTTTACATACGTCAGTGTGTTTATTTAACCCTTTCTAAGCTTCTCCTTCTATAAACAACCCAGTATTATTTACAGTTCTCATCTAATACCTGCTTTGACTGCTCAGTACTTCATTAAGCTAAATCAAGATTGCTGCTGAAGGAACTGAACACATTCATACAATGTCTGGGGCGTCCAGGAGAAATCTGGAACTACACTTTGTTCTTCAAACTGGATCAAGATCTGATCTACTTCTCTTACTATAAGATATTCATGTTACTTTGTATTGTATGTATGATTATTTACATCTGTTCTAATCAGATCTGCTGTTCTTACTGGTGAAAATACACTTATTGATAAGATTAGATGTTTAAGAGTTTTGCACAGTAGTGTATGTAATCATGCTGTGCTCTGATTGGCTGCACTATATTCTATTGTGCTCAGAAAGCAGTCTGGATAGAAATACTTCCTATTACTTCTATAACAGGCTGAACTGCTGTAGGTAGATAGGTAAATGGGTTGGTTCTTGTGACATCACAGCCTATTTCCACATCTTGACCATCTTGAGTTAAGGGTACAAGGTTCATTGATTACATCCACCTTATAAGCAGAAGAAATCCAACTTTTCCATGATATGGGCCCTTTAATGAAGATGGTTAATTAAGCCAGACTTAGAAGCAATTTAAACTCTTATGAAGGGAAACTCTCTCAGGCCAGCTTTATGTCAACACCTCAAACCTGTGTTTTTCACTGTACAGATGGGTTAAATGTGGAGATCTTGATTTTCCCTTAGGGATCAATAAAGTAATGGAATGTGTTGTAGCAGTAAGTACCAACCACTGCTCTACAGAGGTAATGGTGCACTTGTGACTTGAGTATGAAGGTTCAGCCTGGATTATATACAGTCACTGTAAAAAGAAAAACATATACATCCAAAATAGTAGCTTTACAAGAGAGGATAAAAACCTTCCAAACTTTTAATGCAAGCCAGTGCACAAGAGTTTTACTAGAATTGATTTTGGAGCATTTCTATTGGCCCGACTACGTTTTTACAGGATATAAAGAACAGCTGCCGTGTTGTAGGAACGTGACGTAGGAAAACGAAATTCAATGAATTTATAAGCAGAAGAATTCCAACTTTTCCATGATATGAGCTCCTTAATAAAGTTAGTTAATTAAGCCAGACTTAGAAGCTGTTTAAACTCTTATGAAGGGAAACTCTCTCAGGCCAGCTTTGTGTCAACACCTCAAACCTGAGCGCTCTCAATAAAGAACCATGCACACTGGGGTTTCCAAACTTTCGCAACTTCCTGCCCACACATGCCACAAAAGCTTCCGTGGCCTTCAAGAAGGCTTCACTGACCCAGTGTCATTTTCTGACTGGGTTACAATGGAATGGCTTATTTGGTAGATACCAAGAGCTGGAGGTCAGGGTGAAGAGAGTCATGTTACAAACAGGGGGTCCGACTCGCCTCCATATTTAGTTTGTTCAGTCCTCAAATGACTGTGTTACTCATTTGGTTTAAATCTTCATTCATTCAATGCTGAAGCCCAGCATTAGGTTCTCACTGCTGTATGTTGTCTGCTCTCTCTGTACCTGTACACAGGTAGGTGAAGGTAGTGTTACAGTTTACCTGTACACATGTAGGTGAAGGTAGTGTTACAGTTTACCTGTACACAGGTAGGTGAAGGTAGTGTTACAGTTTACCTGTACACATGTAGGTGAAGGTAGTGTTACAGTTTACCTGTACACAGGTAGGTGAAGGTAGTGTTACAGTTTACCTGTACACAGGTAGGTGAAGGTAGTGTTACAGTTTATCTGTACACATGTAGGTGAAGGTAGTGTTACAGTTTACATGTACACAGGTAGGTGAAGGTAGTGTTACAGTTTACCTGTACACAGGTAGGTGAAGGTAGTGTTACAGTTTACCTGTACACAGGTAGGTGAAGGTAGTGTTACAGTTTATCTGTACACAGGTAGGTGAAGGTAGTGTTACAGTTTATCTGTACACAGGTAGGTGAAGGTAGTGTTACAGTTTATCTGTACACAGGTAGGTGAAGGTAGTGTTATAGTTTACATGTACACAGGTAGGTGAAGGTAGTGTTACAGTTTACCTGTACACAGGTAGGTGAAGGTAGTGTTACAGTTTACCTGTACACAGGTAGGTGAAGGTAGTGTTACAGTTTACCTGTACACAGGTAGGTGAAGGTAGTGTTACTGTTTACCTGTACACAGGTAGGTGAAGGTAGTGTTACAGTTTAACAGTACACAGATGGTGAAGGTAGTGTTACAGTTTACCTGTACACAGGTAGGTGAAGGTAGTGTTACAGTTTACCTGTACACAGGTAGGTGAAGGTAGTGTTACAGTTTATCTGTACACAGGTAGGTGAAGGTAGTGTTACAGTTTATCTGTACACAGGTAGGTGAAGGTAGTGTTACAGTTTACCTGTACACAGGTAGGTGAAGGTAGTGTTATAGTTTACCTGTACACATGTAGGTGAAGGTAGTGTTACAGTTTACCTGTACACATGTAGGTGAAGGTAGTGTTACAGTTTACCTGTACACATGTAGGTGAAGGTAGTGTTACAGTTTACCTGTACACAGGTAGGTGAAGGTAGTGTTACAGTTTACCTGTACACATGTAGGTGAAGGTAGTGTTACAGTTTATCTGTACACATGTAGGTGAAGGTAGTGTTACAGTTTACATGTACACAGGTAGGTGAAGGTAGTGTTACAGTTTACCTGTACACAGGTAGGTGAAGGTAGTGTTACAGTTTATCTGTACACAGGTAGGTGAAGGTAGTGTTACAGTTTATCTGTACACAGGTAGGTGAAGGTAGTGTTACAGTTTATCTGTACACAGGTAGGTGAAGGTAGTGTTACAGTTTACCTGTACACAGGTAGGTGAAGGTAGTGTTACAGTTTACCTGTACACAGGTAGGTGAAGGTAGTGTTACAGTTTACCTGTACACAGGTAGGTGAAGGTAGTGTTACAGTTTACCTGTACACAGGTAGGTGAAGGTAGTGTTACAGTTTAACAGTACACAGATGGTGAAGGTAGTGTTACAGTTTACCTGTACACAGGTAGGTGAAGGTAGTGTTACAGTTTACCTGTACACAGGTAGGTGAAGGTAGTGTTACAGTTTATCTGTACACAGGTAGGTGAAGGTAGTGTTACAGTTTACCTGTACACAGGTAGGTGAAGGTAGTGTTATAGTTTACCTGTACACATGTAGGTGAAGGTAGTGTTACAGTTTACCTGTACACAGGTAGGTGAAGGTAGTGTTACAGTTTACCTGTACACATGTAGGTGAAGGTAGTGTTACAGTTTATCTGTACACAGGTAGGTGAAGATAGTGTTACAGTTTACCTGTACACATGTAGGTGAAGGTAGTGTTACAGTTTATCTGTACACATGTAGGTGAAGGTAGTGTTACAGTTTACCTGTACACAGGTAGGTGAAGGTAGTGTTACAGTTTACCTGTACACAGGTAGGTGAAGGTAGTGTTACAGTTTATCTGTACACAGGTAGGTGAAGGTAGTGTTACAGTTTATCTGTACACAGGTAGGTGAAGGTAGTGTTACAGTTTACATGTACACAGGTAGGTGAAGGTAGTGTTACAGTTTACCTGTACACAGGTAGGTGAAGGTAGTGTTACAGTTTACCTGTACACAGGTAGGTGAAGGTAGTGTTACAGTTTATCTGTACACAGGTAGGTGAAGGTAGTGTTACAGTTTATCTGTACACAGGTAGGTGAAGGTAGTGTTACAGTTTATCTGTACACAGGTAGGTGAAGGTAGTGTTATAGTTTACCTGTACACAGGTAGGTGAAGGTAGTGTTACAGTTTACCTGTACACAGGTAGGTGAAGGTAGTGTTACAGTTTACCTGTACACAGGTAGGTGAAGGTAGTGTTACAGTTTACCTGTACACAGGTAGGTGAAGGTAGTGTTACAGTTTACCTGTACACAGGTAGGTGAAGGTAGTGTTACTGTTTACCTGTACACAGGTAGGTGAAGGTAGTGTTACAGTTTAACAGTACACAGATGGTGAAGGTAGTGTTACAGTTTACCTGTACACAGGTAGGTGAAGGTAGTGTTACAGTTTACCTGTACACAGGTAGGTGAAGGTAGTGTTACAGTTTATCTGTACACAGGTAGGTGAAGGTAGTGTTACAGTTTATCTGTACACAGGTAGGTGAAGGTAGTGTTACAGTTTACCTGTACACAGGTAGGTGAAGGTAGTGTTATAGTTTACCTGTACACATGTAGGTGAAGGTAGTGTTACAGTTTACCTGTACACATGTAGGTGAAGGTAGTGTTACAGTTTACCTGTACACAGGTAGGTGAAGGTAGTGTTACAGTTTACCTGTACACATGTAGGTGAAGGTAGTGTTACAGTTTATCTGTACACATGTAGGTGAAGGTAGTGTTACAGTTTACATGTACACAGGTAGGTGAAGGTAGTGTTACAGTTTACCTGTACACAGGTAGGTGAAGGTAGTGTTACAGTTTACCTGTACACAGGTAGGTGAAGGTAGTGTTACAGTTTATCTGTACACAGGTAGGTGAAGGTAGTGTTACAGTTTATCTGTACACAGGTAGGTGAAGGTAGTGTTACAGTTTATCTGTACACAGGTAGGTGAAGGTAGTGTTACAGTTTACCTGTACACAGGTAGGTGAAGGTAGTGTTACAGTTTACCTGTACACAGGTAGGTGAAGGTAGTGTTACAGTTTACCTGTACACAGGTAGGTGAAGGTAGTGTTACAGTTTACCTGTACACAGGTAGGTGAAGGTAGTGTTACAGTTTAACAGTACACAGATGGTGAAGGTAGTGTTACAGTTTACCTGTACACAGGTAGGTGAAGGTAGTGTTACAGTTTACCTGTACACAGGTAGGTGAAGGTAGTGTTACAGTTTATCTGTACACAGGTAGGTGAAGGTAGTGTTACAGTTTATCTGTACACAGGTAGGTGAAGGTAGTGTTACAGTTTACCTGTACACAGGTAGGTGAAGGTAGTGTTATAGTTTACCTGTACACATGTAGGTGAAGGTAGTGTTACAGTTTACCTGTACACAGGTAGGTGAAGGTAGTGTTACAGTTTACCTGTACACAGGTAGGTGAAGGTAGTGTTACAGTTTACCTGTACACATGTAGGTGAAGGTAGTGTTACAGTTTATCTGTACACAGGTAGGTGAAGATAGTGTTACAGTTTACCTGTACACATGTAGGTGAAGGTAGTGTTACAGTTTATCTGTACACATGTAGGTGAAGGTAGTGTTACAGTTTACCTGTACACAGGTAGGTGAAGGTAGTGTTACAGTTTACCTGTACACAGGTAGGTGAAGGTAGTGTTACAGTTTATCTGTACACAGGTAGGTGAAGGTAGTGTTACAGTTTATCTGTACACAGGTAGGTGAAGGTAGTGTTATAGTTTACCTGTACACAGGTAGGTGAAGGTAGTGTTACAGTTTACCTGTACACAGGTAGGTGAAGGTAGTGTTACAGTTTACCTGTACACAGGTAGGTGAAGGTAGTGTTACAGTTTACCTGTACACAGGTAGGTGAAGGTAGTGTTACTGTTTACCTGTACACAGGTAGGTGAAGGTAGTGTTACAGTTTAACAGTACACAGATGGTGAAGGTAGTGTTACAGTTTACCTGTACACAGGTAGGTGAAGGTAGTGTTACAGTTTACCTGTACACAGGTAGGTGAAGGTAGTGTTACAGTTTATCTGTACACAGGTAGGTGAAGGTAGTGTTACAGTTTATCTGTACACAGGTAGGTGAAGGTAGTGTTACAGTTTACCTGTACACAGGTAGGTGAAGGTAGCAATACAGTTTACCTGTACACAGGTAGGTGAAGTTAGTGTTACAGTTTACCTGTACACAGGTAGGTGAAGGTAGTGTTACAGTTTACCTGTACACAGGTAGGTGAAGGTAGTGTTACAGTTTATCTGTACACAGGTAGGTGAAGGTAGTGTTACAGTTTATCTGTACACAGGTAGGTGAAGGTAGTGTTATAGTTTACCTGTACACAGGTAGGTGAAGGTAGCATTACAGTTTACCTGTACACAGGTAGGTGAAGTTAGTGTTACAGTTTACCTGTACACAGGTAGGTGAAGGTAGTGTTACAGTTTATCTGTACACAGGTAGGTGAAGGTAGTGTTACAGTTTAACAGTACACAGGTAGGTGAAGGTAGTGTTACAGTTTACCTGTACACATGTAGGTGAAGGTAGTGTTACAGTTTACCTGTACACAGGTAGGTGAAGGTAGTGTTACAGTTTACCTGTACACAGGTAGGTGAAGGTAGGGTTACAGTTTACCTGTACACAGGTAGGTGAAGGTAGTGTTACAGTTTACCTGTACACAGGTAGGTGAAGGTAGTGTTACAGTTTACCTGTACACAGGTAGGTGAAGGTAGGGTTACAGTTTACCTGTACACAGGTAGGTGAAGGTAGTGTTATAGTTTACCTGTACACAGGTAGGTGAAGGTAGTGTTACAGTTTACCTGTACACATGTAGGTGAAGGTAGTGTTACAGTTTACCTGTACACAGGTAGGTGAAGGTAGTGTTACAGTTTATCTGTACACAGGTAGGTGAAGGTAGTGTTACAGTTTACCTGTACACAGGTAGGTGAAGGTAGTGTTACAGTTTACCTGTACACAGGTAGGTGAAGATAGTGTTACTGTTTACCTGTACACAGGTAGGTGAAGGTAGTGTTACAGTTTAACAGTACACAGATGGTGAAGGTAGTGTTACAGTTTATCTGTACACAGGTAGGTGAAGTTAGTGTTACAGTTTACCTGTACACAGGTAGGTGAAGGTAGTGTTACAGTTTACCTGTACACAGGTAGGTGAAGGTAGTGTTAGAAGTCCTAACCAAGGACTCTTATTGGTTTAGTGTAAGGTGGTTACCCAGGTGGGGAATCAAACTGGTAAAGGCTGGGTAAACCTCAGCTGGGTAAACATATAGTGATGAATGAACCAACACAAACTCTGAAATGAACTCTAGTAGAATTAATGAAAACATTTTCCAAGCTTCGAGGTTTTGTTATAACAGCGAGGGTTAAAGCATTATCTGAGAGCACAATCCATCTTGTAACGCAGTCCCAGCTGTCATGTCATTTTGTTATGAGGTAGGAGGACTGAGCACCTGCATTAGCAACGGCCTGCTCCATTGATATGGACCTTATCTTCTCTACCAGCTCCGAGGGGCCTTCATATAAATCCTGCATAAAAATAACAATGAAAGAAAGAACATTAGAGAAATGCTCATCCTGAAGAACATACTGGCCCATTACACCTTAATAATAACCCAAAATATGATTCAGCACTATAAACATACACGAATCAGCCTTAACATTAAAACCACCTCCTTATATCTCCACTCACTGTCCACTGTATCAGCTCCACTGACCATACAGGAGCTCCACTTACAGACTGTAGTTCATCTGATTCTCTGTATACTTTATTACTCTGTTCTTTAATGATCAGGACCCCCACAGGACCACCACAGAGCAGGTACTATTAGGGAGGTGGATCATTCTCAGCATTGCAGTGACACTGTGACACTGTGTGTTGTGTGGGCGGCATCCCGTGTCCACTGATGAAGAACTAGAGAAACACAAACTGTGCAGCAGCAGATGAGCTACTGTCTCTGACTTTACATCTACAAGGTGGACCAGCAAGTAGTAGGAGTGTCTAATAGAGTGGACAATGAGTGGACACTGATCCACTTACACCAGCACGTCAGTGTCACAACGTCAGTGTCACTACAGTGCTGAGAATGACCCAACACCCTAATAATACTTACTCTGTGGGAGTCCTGAACTTTGAGGAAAGTATATGGAGAAACAGATGGACTACAGTTTGTCACCAAGATTTTGGTTTGAAGATTTCACAACCTTTCCTATCCTAAAACGCCCGTCCCAACTTTTTTGGAATAATTTGATGGAATTCATTTCAGAATGAGGTCAACTTTGTACTAGAATATAATAGTTTTTTACGTGAGTTATGAAAACATCTCATACCATAAGGCCATGCAAATCCTTCTCCACATCTTCTTCCAGGGTCTTCTTGTAAAAGGGCAAAAACCATTCATAGCTTTCTGCAGCGAGAGAGAGATTTGGACGTGAGATCATCTCCTCAGTATCTCATACAAGGTATATATCGTCGCTGTCCAATGAAAATCAGGTATCTCCAAAATAGGAACTTTACAGGCAGTCTTTACTCTCAATGTAAGTCAATGAAACCAGAAGTTTTTCCAAGTGATTTTGAAGCATTTCTATTGGTCCACTCATCATGGAATTGTACACAATGTCAACAGCAGCTGTCGTGTTCAAATGATGTAGAAAAACGAAAAATGAGAGACGTGTTTTTCATTGGACAGCAAAAGTTATATTCACTAAACACAGTTGGCATATTGTCGCTGTTCAATGAACACTGTTGGGTTTAGAAGCCTCATTTCATTTTTGTACAAGAATATTTAGTAGCCAGTTGTAGTTCACCTTTAAACCACTAGGTGCCAATAGCTGAGGACCACCTGGGAGGTTAGAGCAGCCTATCACATGAAGTGATGAAGAGGCCGCTTATTAGAATTGTGGTGCGTTAAATCAAAAGTCAATCCAGTGAGATCTGCATACATCCTAATGTCATTAATAGGACCAGTGCTTTTAAGGTGGAACTGTAGAAATTTAAGGTGGAATTACAGAAATTCACAGTACTCACACACTCACACTAAAACACAACAACTGCAGGAACAGAGCTTTTAAGGTGGAATTACAGACATTCACAGTACTCTCAATAAAACACAGTAATAACAGCAGAAACAGTGCTTTTAAGGTGGAATGCCAGTTAATGTGGTACAAAATTTAAGGTGACAAAGTAAAAAAAAACATTCATTACTATCAGCCGGCTTTTTCAAGCCAACTTCAAAGTTTGTTCACAAACTTTCCCTTCTAGTTGTTATCTACCATCGTAGGTCATTATTTTAGGGAAAGGTTACATTTTGATACGTTTGATACTGAGAAATGTTTGGGGTGCCATTACGGCAGTCTTATATCCCATATAAAAATATATCAATATTTCTTAAAAACTCAATATATCGCCCAGCCCTACTAGATAGGCAGCTGTGTAAGTAGCAGCGTTCTCTCCTCATCTCTCCTCTTAAAACAGATTACTGAGACGCTCTAGTTAGAGAGAGACTGCGTCATGCCTTGTTCCCGCCCACTGCAGCACGCCACCCGTGGTTCAACTGGTTGTTTCTCATTGGACAGCGATGATATATCCTCACTGCTTCATGGTATGCAGTGATAACGTGTAACTAAAGTCCTTTCTTGGAGCTGTTTTACCTCCTATATCGTTTTCCAGCATAGAGGGCGCTCTATTTATAGCTATCCATATAAAAAAGACTGTGAAGAGGTTTTAACATACTGTACATTCAGCTCTTGGATTAAGCCTTACTTAAACACCAACACGCACCTTTAAATGAGGGCCGTCTTTGAGGGGCTTGGTCCCAGCATTCTTTCATAAGACTGATGATCTCCTCAGGGGCGTCCTCAGGGATAAGGTCCTCGTCCGGGCGGTCTCCCTGCCGCACACACTGACAGATCTGGTCTTCGCTCCTAGCATCTGAAAAGAAAACGTGACGAGTGTGATGAAAAATGACAAACGGCACCAAAACAGCTGTAGTTCAGAGCGAGGAGGATGCTGAACCTTTTTTATTTTTATTATTATTATTATTATATTTATTATTTATGATGTAAACAGCACACGCATTTCTATATTCATATAAAATAATCAAAATACATTTAATTTAATTAAGATTATTTATTAAACGGGCTTTTACGCTTATCTGTTGAAATAGAGGTATGCATTGACTTCACTGTCCCCCTAGAATAGAATATGCCCCTCAGAATATAGTTACCCTGCTAAATGTCTAATGTAACTGTGTGGAGTGATAGCCCCCCAGTACAAGCTGCTGGCTTTTGAACTTTACGCTGGCAACAATCAGGATGGTCCTTTACTTCTTACGCCTACAACATCTATCACTTCTACAATCTATCAATCAATCAACCTTTATTTTCACTCGGGTGTACATTGAGGGAGACCCTCCTTTACAATGTTGCAGAGCAAAAGGGATTAAAAATACATAAAAAAATTAATTTTAATGAGAACAGAGACAACATCAGGTAAGACAAATCATAAAAGAAAAACAAATAAAAACTGAATAAGAAACTAAAATCTTAAACCAAAATGGATATAAACATAATAGTAAAACATAAAATAGTAAAATAAATAATAAAAAAATACCAAAAGTAATAATAAAATAATAATAATAATAATAGAGTAATAAAAATCAAGATAAAAGAATGGTAAAAGGAAATTAAAATAAAAAAATAAAAAAATAAATAAATAAACAACTGAATATCAAAATCATAAAACTGTTTACTGAATTTAAAAAAACATTGGCAGGTTAGAGGTGGTTAGAAATTAAGAGTTTAATTAACTTTAGTGTTTCCTGCAGTGAGTTCCAGCTCGCTGGTGCACTGGAGCTAAAAGCAGATTATCCCAGTTCAGTAAAAGCTCTAGGAACCTGAAGGGTGATCCGATCACTGGAGCAAGTTCGGTAATTTGTACTATTCTCTGGGAGCATTGTTGTGATATACGATGGCATACGGCCAGAAAGTGCTTTAAAACTTTCAAAACACATCACAACATACATCTCCAGCGAGCAGCAGATGAGCTCGAGAACTTTTGCAATTCCTCTAACATACATGTCTTCTGCTATGCAATTAGACAAAGTCTTAATGGTGGAACAGACAATAGTTACCTACCACTAGCCCACCTGTACCATGACAGACACTGGCTTTTGAACTTTAAGCTGGTAACAATCAAGATGGTTCCTCATTTCTTTAGCCTACAACATCTATCACTTCTATAAACAATCTGAAAGACAGATACATGCTCGAGAACTTTTGCCATTACTCCCTATTACAAGTCCCTGGTGATGCAACCAGACAGGGTCTTAATGTTGGTGCAGATGTTAGTTGCCCACTAACTACCCTGATAACTGTCTAATCTAACTGTGTGGAGTGATAGCCCCCTTTTCTATGGCATCTGACGTTTTGTTACTCGTCCAACACGCAAAGACGCTAACAAGACCCTCGAGTACATGTGAATAATTAAAGAATTGTTTTAAAATGTATCCATCTGCATATTAATACCAGAGCTCCTACCTACAAAGGTAAACCACAGCTCTATTTCATTTCAGCTGCAACAAGCTGTTTATTTCCTTCTGTGGTTAACAGGATATCTATTTATACACCCTCACTCTGCTGTGCTGCTGTAAACTCCACTGTGTCTGTTCTTACAATGGACATAGGTTCTGCTGTATCAGTCTGAGCCAGAGTCCGATCCTGAAAGTCTGGTAGAACAAGCTGGTGGATCCACCTTAGGAAGCTAGATTGGAGCAGTGCTGCACAAAACTAAACTACAGGATCTCTGATGATCTCTAAAGCAAAGTGTGGCTTAAAAACTAAATTATTTGTATTATCAATGATTGTCAATGACAAATTATAGAGACTTTAATTATATGATTTTAGATGGAGCAGCACTGTCGCCTCACAGTTAGATGATCCGGATTGGATTTCCAGTGGCTCTGTGTGGAGTGTGTATGTTCTCTCCGTGTTTGAGTGGGTTCCTCCGGGTTCTCCGGTTTCCTCCCACAGTCCAAACACATGCATGTTAGGTTGATCACTCACTCAATTACCCGTAGGGGTGTGTGTGTGCATGAGTGTGTGTTGGCCTACGATGGACTGGCGACCTGTCTATGGTGTACCCTGCCTTTGCCAAATGACTCTGAGATAATGAATGGCTGGATGGATGGATGAACTGTAGATGGATTGACTGGACTAAAAAAGTGAGATAACGAATGGCTGGATGGATAGATGAACTGTTGTAGATGGATTGACTGGACTAAAAAAGTGAGATAATGAATGGCTGGATGGATGGATGAACTGTTGTAGATGGATTGACTGGACTAAAAAAGTGAGATAATGAATAGCTAGATGGATGGAGGAACTGTAGATGGATTAACTGGACTAAAAAAAGTGAGATAATGAATAGCTAGATGGATGGATGAACTGTAGATGGATTGACTGGACTAAAAAAAGTGAGATAGTCGACTGGTAAGATGGATGGATGAACTGTAGATGGATTGACTGGACTAAAAAAGTGAGATAATGAATGGCTGGATGGATGAATGAGCTGTAGATGGATTGACTGGACTAAAAAAGTGAGATAATGAATAGCTAGATGGATGGATGAACTGTAGATGGATTGACTGGACTAAAAAAGTGAGATAATGAATGGCTGGATGGATGGATGAACAGTAGATGGATTGACTGGACTAAAAAAGTGAGATAATGAATGGCTGGATGGATGGATGAACTGTAGATAGATTGACTGGACTAAAAAAGTGAGATAATGAATGGCTGGATGGATGGATGAACTGTAGATGGATTGACTGGACTGAAAAAGGGAGATAATGAATGGCTGGATGGATGAACTGTAGATGGATTGACTGGACTGAAAAAGTGAGATAACGAATGGCTGGATGGATGAACTGTAGATGGATTGACTGGACTAAAAAAGCGAGATAATGAATAGCTAGATGGATGGATGAACTGTAGATGGATTAACTGGACTGAAAAAGGGAGATAATGAATGGCTGGATGGATGAACTGTAGATGGATTGACTGGACTGAAAAAGTGAGATAACGAATGGCTGGATGGATGAACTGTAGATGGACTGACTGGACTAAAAAAGTGAGATAATGAATAGCTAGATGGATGGATGATCTGTAGATGGATTAACTGGACTAAAAAGTGAGATAATGAATAGCTAGATGGATGGATGAGCTGTAAATGGATTGACTGGACTAAAAAAGTGAGATAATCGATTGGTTAGATGGATGGATGAACTGTAGATGGACTGACTGGACTAAAAAAGTGAGATAATGAATGGCTGGATGGATGGATGAACTGTAGATGGATTAACTGGACTAAAAAAGTGAGATAATGAATGGCTGGATGGATGGATGAACTGTAGATGGATTGACTGGACTGAAAAAGTGAGATAATGAATAGCTAGATGGATGGATGAACTGTAGATTGATTAACTGGACTAAAAAAGTGAGATAATGAATAGCTAGATGGATGGATGAACTGTAGATGGATTGACTGGACTAAAAAAGTGAGATAATGAATGGCTGGATGGATGGATGAACTGTAGATGGATTGACTGGACTAAAAAAGTGAGATAACGAATGGCTGGATGGATGAACTGTAGATGGATTAAGTGGACTAAAAAAGTGAGATAATGAATAGCTAGATGGATGGATGAACTGTAGATAGATTGACTGGACTAAAAAAGTGAGATAATGAATGGCTGGATGGATGAACTGTAGATGGATTAACTGGACTAAAAAAGTGAGATAATGAATGGCTGGATGGATGAACTGTAGATGGATTAAGTGGACTAAAAAAGTGAGATAATGAATAGCTAGATGGATGGATGAACTGTAGATGGATTAACTAGACTAAAAAAGTGAGATAATGAATGGCTAGATGGATGGATGAACTGTAGATGGATTGACTGGACTAAAAAAGTGAGATAATGAATGGCTGGATGGATGGATGAACAGTAGATGGATTGACTGGACTAAAAAAGTGAGATAATGAATGGCTGGATGGATGGATGAACTGTAGATGGATTGACTGGACTAAAAAAGTGAGATAATGAATGGCTGGATGGATGGATGAACTGTAGATGGATTGACTGGACTGAAAAAGGGAGATAATGAATGGCTGGATGGATGAACTGTAGATGGATTGACTGGACTGAAAAAGTGAGATAACGAATGGCTGGATGGATGAACTGTAGATGGATTGACTGGACTGAAAAAGTGAGATAACGAATGGCTGGATGGATGAACTGTAGATGGACTGACTGGACTAAAAAAGTGAGATAATGAATAGCTAGATGGATGGATGAACTGTAGATGGATTAACTGGACTAAAAAGTGAGATAATGAATAGCTAGATGGATGGATGAGCTGTAAATGGATTGACTGGACTAAAAAAGTGAGATAATCGATTGGTTAGATGGATGGATGAACTGTAGATGGACTGACTGGACTAAAAAAGTGAGATAATGAATGGCTGGATGGATGGATGAACTGTAGATGGATTAACTGGACTAAAAAAGTGAGATAATGAATGGCTGGATGGATGGATGAACTGTAGATGGATTGACTGGACTGAAAAAGTGAGATAATGAATAGCTAGATGGATGGATGAACTGTAGATTGATTAACTGGACTAAAAAAGTGAGATAATGAATAGCTAGATGGATGGATGAACTGTAGATGGATTGACTGGACTAAAAAAGTGAGATAATGAATGGCTGGATGGATGGATGAACTGTAGATGGATTGACTGGACTGAAAAAGTGAGATAATGAATAGCTAGATGGATGGATGAACTGTAGATTGATTAACTGGACTAAAAAAGTGAGATAATGAATAGCTAGATGGATGGATGAACTGTAGATGGATTGACTGGACTAAAAAAGTGAGATAATGAATGGCTGGATGGATGGATGAACTGTAGATGGATTAACTGGACTAAAAAAGTGAGATAACGAATGGCTGGATGGATGAACTGTAGATGGATTAACTGGACTAAAAAAAGAGATAATGAATAGCTAGATGGATGGATGAACTGTAGATGGATTAACTGGACTAAAAAGTGAGATAATGAATGGCTGGATGGATGAACTGTAGATGGATTAACTGGACTAAAAAAGTGAGATAATGAATGGCTGGATGGATGAACTGTAGATGGATTGACTGGACTAAAAAAGTGAGATAACGAATGGCTGGATGGATGAACTGTAGATGGATTAAGTGGACTAAAAAAGTGAGATAATGAATAGCTAGATGGATGGATGAACTGTAGATAGATTGACTGGACTAAAAAAGTGAGATAATGAATGGCTGGATGGATGAACTGTAGATGGATTAACTGGACTAAAAAAGTGAGATAATGAATGGCTGGATGGATGAACTGTAGATGGATTGACTGGACTAAAAAAGTGAGATAACGAATGGCTGGATGGATGAACTGTAGATGGATTAAGTGGACTAAAAAAGTGAGATAATGAATAGCTAGATGGATGGATGAACTGTAGATGGATTAACTAGACTAAAAAAGTGAGATAATGAATAGCTAGATGGATGGATGAACTGTAGATAGATTGACTGGACTAAAAAAGTGAGATAATGAATGGCTGGATGGATGAACTGTAGATGGATTAACTGGACTAAAAAAGTGAGATAATGAATGGCTGGATGGATGAACTGTAGATGGATTGACTGGACTAAAAAAGTGAGATAACGAATGGCTGGATGGATGAACTGTAGATGGATTAAGTGGACTAAAAAAGTGAGATAATGAATAGCTAGATGGATGGATGAACTGTAGATGGATTAACTAGACTAAAAAAGTGAGATAATGAATGGCTAGATGGATGGATGAGCTGTAGATGGATTGACTGGACTAAAAAAGTGAGATAATGAATAGCTAGATGGATGGATGAACTGTAGATGGATTAACTAGACTAAAAAAGTGAGATAATGAATAGCTAGATGGATGGATGAACTGTAGATGGATTAACTAGACTAAAAAAGTGAGATAATGAATAGCTAAATGGATGGATGAACTGTAGATGGATTGACTGGACTAAAAAACTGCTATGCTCTTCATTAGGCAAACTCTTATGTGTTGTTTCTTTTCAGGTACAATTCCTTTTTTAAGCTTATGGATATTATTACAGTGTCAGTGGGTTCTGAGCTGTTGGTGGTCTCTCGAACAGACATGCAGTTTCACATGTGTACAAATGCTGGAGGTATTATAAACTTGATCAGCCGGTTAGCAAGAAGCCTTCAGTGGATCCCGGCTGTGACGTTACAGCTTTTAATCAGAAATCCACCTCCACACCTGAACCCTGCTGGAGATCTAGGGACAGAAATAAGAAACTCCTGCCACGTTTCCACACCGTTTCAGGTAAAGTGGGTGCAGCTGAGTGAGCAAAGCCGGTAAAACTAGTCGGCAAATTAGCCTCATTAGCTGAGAAGCCTATAGCTTCACACTTGTAGGAGCAATGGTGTTTTTATAAACATCACAAATCCAAAAAAAATAATAATGTAAGCTTACAGGTTGGGAACCTGAACCTCCTGCTGGGACACACAAAGGTGTGACTACCCTGTGCGTCAGCAGCTTTGAACTGCACAAGGTTTTCAGAGCAGTCCTCTGTGGAGTTTGGAGCGGTGGAGGGAAGAATGGAGGGAAGAGTGGAGGGAGGAGTGGAGCACCACTGTCACAATGCAGGACATTGGGTCTTCTAAATATGTCTACAAAACTCAAAGAACACTTCTCTGCATCCAGTTGTTTCTATAGGTCTCTATACAAGGAATGTGAGGGGATGACATCATCTTGTAACAGAGAAAAAGACTGGAATTCCAAGGTGTTTCAGGCAGCTGGGAAAGATTGGTTTCTCTCTCTGGCTTGTACTTTGAGATTTATAACTTGGTGGAATGTCTACATGCACACTAAGGAACTGGGAAAAAACTGGAAAAGAAAATTAGCCCCCCTTTAAATCATGGCTATTTTCCACGTTCCTGAATCAGTGGACCGGCACAGGTCAAGTAAAGAGTGTGCAAAACACAACGGTCACTCACTCTCATAGGGCTCCTGTCTGGTCAGGATGACCCAGACGACGATGGCGAAGCTGTAGACGTCGGACTTTTCGGTGGAGCGGGTGTTGATGCTCTGCAGATGCTCTGGAGCCATGTAGCAGAGCGTTCCAGCCGTGCGCACCGTCGTCTTCCTGCCCAAACGACTCTGCCTGCGAGACTCGTCTCTGGTCAGCTTACTCCACGTGAGATGAGTGGCCAGACCCAGATCTGCAATCTGACACAAAACACAGGCGTATACTAAACACCACTCAACAAATATGCTCTAAATCAGAAACAGAGGAGGAAAAACTGACTGATGACCTGAACAGAGAGTGGAGAACCAGCTGAATTCAGTTTTTATTACATTTAAATATAAAAAATGTTCAATGGTGCTCACTTTTGGGCTGAAGGGAACATCTTGGGTTATTGCCTAACATAGAAATCCACAAACTGTGATGATCTTAGGGCGTCCAATTCAGAGTATATGCTTTATTCTTAAGAACACAGTGGTAAAGACGTGACCTGAGAAGGTCTGAGAAAGGTCTGAGAAGGTCTGATCTCAACCAGCAAACGCACCCTACTCAAATGGCTTGCCAACACGGTCCAACTGGCCTGTCCATTTTCTACAGTCATACTTCTGAGAAGAAATCATCTCTAAACTGTCTCTTTACTCATTCTTAGATAATGACCGCCCTTCTGTCCTGCTGAACGCTGTTGGAAGACTGACCATCAGGGCCTCCTCCTCACCATCACCAACCAGCTCTCCTGTCCATTTGTGCCAACTGTAACAAACTCAGTTACATCACTGTGCCATCCAGATGTACCAGCTTTGAGATAAGATGGGGCTGTTTCAGTTTACTCCAACTTTTCATAAAGACTCAGTCAGATTTTACCATCCAGACTTCAAACAGAGACTCTCTCAGCTTTTCTTTGGTGTTTATCTTAATAAACTGTAAATACTATTTGACCTGAGGAGGATGGGTCTCCCTTGTGAGTCTTGGTTCCTCCCAAAGTTCCTTTCACCAGTCTGAGGGAGTTTGTCCTTGCCCCTGTTGCTCACTTGCTCACTGGTGGATATATATGTAACGAATAATCTTGAATTGAATTGAATTTAGTCACAATCCTTCAGCTTATTTATTTTTTTTTATTATTTTAGGATTTTATTTTATTTTATTTTTTTCAGCCACACAGATTTTAATGTACACTGGACTGAAGACGCTTAAAAAGAAATTCTGATCCCACTTCATATTAAGTAGCTCTAATAGTAAGTAAGGAAGACTTTTTTTCATGTCATCAGTTGAATGTGTTGCTCTCAAAGGAATGTAAAACAGTGTGTTTATTATAAGTTTCTCTGTGCTGTATATATTGTTGTAACTTCTTTTCTCACCATTAGAATGAAGAGGGAGACCAGTTTAGAGTATATGCTCTGTTCTTGAAGACACCGTGGTAAAGACATGATCTGAGAAGGTCATGATCTCAACCAGCAAACACACCCTATTCAAAAATGGCTTGCTGACATGGTCCAGCTGGCCCATGTGACCTGTCTGGCCAAGTAGTTATCTCCTGGGCCTGGGGCCGATTGGGGCCGATTGTTATTGTCTATCATAGAAATCCATAACCCATGATAATCTTATTACCATTATTTGTGATTGTCTATATTTAATGTACACTGAGCTAAAGCAGCTTAAAAAGAAATTGGTCTTTATAAAGAAACTTTATATTAAGTATCTCTACTAATAAGTACAGAACACACAGGGTGTGTCTCAAAACCTAGTGAGGGTCTACATAGACAGCATTATATGTCATAGTATGCGCTCCCAACATGTAGACTGTCCCAATTCTTACATACCTTAAACATGCTGTCTACTGAGGAACCTTATTTAGACCTGATTTTAAGGAAGCATCGAACGCTTCCTCAGCCGCTAAAACAATCCCATGATGCAACCCAGGCAGAACTTCTTCCCAACATGGCGGATGAAAGCAGAGCTACTAGCAGATAAGTCATCTTCAAATGTAAGTTATTTTGATTCTCTCTGGAGTTTTAATGTGTTTCTGGTCATATAATCACACAAAACAGTATTTTATGATCAACTCTGTAACGAGTCCTTCACCATTTAGCAGTTTTATACTCAAGCCGTTAGCATTTATGCTAGCAGATTTTTAAGCTGTGGGCTATTGTTTTGGATAGCTGGCCAGTAGCTTAGCAACTAGCTAAACCACCGGTCTCGTGCTGCAGTGGGCGGGAACAAGCCGTGACGCAGTCTCTCTCTAACTAGAGGGTCTCAGTAATCTGTTTATGAGGAGAGATGAGGAGAGAACACTGATACTTACACAGCTGCTACCTAGACAGCCTACTTACACACTCACTAGGATTTGAGACACACCCATGATCTGAGAAGGTCTAAGAAGGTCTGAGAAAGGTCTGAGGAGTCTGAGGAAAGCTTGAAAATGTATGATCTCAACCAGCAAACACACCCTATTCAAAAGGCTTGCCGGCAAGGTCCAACTGGCCCATTTGACCAGTCTGGCCAAGTAGTTATCTCCTGGGCTTGGGGCCGATTGGGGCAAACTGTTATTGTCTATCATAGAAATCCATAAACCATGATAATCTTATTACCATTATTTGTGATTGTCTATATTCCACTACTGTGCATGTAGTGT
Organism: Megaleporinus macrocephalus; assembly: GCA_021613375.1. NCBI lineage: Eukaryota > Metazoa > Chordata > Actinopteri > Characiformes > Anostomidae > Megaleporinus > Megaleporinus macrocephalus. The sequence continues at coordinate 8,893,234 of CM038708.1, forward strand.
CTTTAGGTACAATCCATCACTCAGCTTAAGTTATTTTGGACCTGACACATTGAATGGTGGTGTAAACTGAGATTTTAATGTACAGTGAGTTAAAGAAACTTAAAAAGAAATTCTGGTCTCACTTTACATTAACTATCACTAATAATAAGTACAGAAAACATGATCTAAGAAAGTTTGAGAAGGGCCTGAGGAGTCTGACAAAGGTCTTAGAAGGTCTGATCTCAACCAGCAAACACACCCTATTCAAATAGCTTGCCGACAACGTCCAACTGGCCCATGTGACCTGTCTGGCCAAGTACTTATCTCCTGGGCTTGGGGCACATTATTATTGTCTATCATAGAAATCTATAAACCATGATAATCTTATTACCATTGTTTGTAATTGTCTATATTCCACTACTGTGTACATAGTTTCTTTAGTCACAGCTTATTTTAAAGTTATTTTGGGACCTGACACACTGACTGGTGGTGAAAACTGAGATTTTGATGTACACTGAGCTAAAGATGCCCAAGTCTGGGCCCTCTTTATATTAAGTAGCTCTAATGACTGTGTAGTTACACATGAACAACGCATGTAAAAACATGGAAACTACTACTGATGTTGCCACTGTTACAGATCTCTTACAGCACTACAGCTTATGCAATTACACATGTGTATAAGTTACATCTTGACCATTGTAATAGCATAATAGCATATCATCTCTAATGTAATTACATATTGGTAATAACATGACTGTAATAACATTAGTAATTACACAGCAACAGCAGCATCTTTTCTGAGGTCTTTTCCAGAAAGTGTGTAATAACTTACATTGAGACAGTATTGGCACTGGAAATGCCATCTTTCCTGAAATCTAGCTTTATTCTAACCAGTAGGGGTGTAATGTTGAAATATCAAATATATTATTTTTAGTGATACTGTATCGATTCTCAAAATCACAGTATCTATACACAGATTCCTGGCAGATGGTGAATCATTGTGTGTTGTGTTTAAACCTCTGCCCATTAGATGGCAGTGTTGTAATCCATTTTCAGCTCCACTCCAACATTAACAAGCAGCATAAGAGTGCATTGCTATTGTAAGCATTGATAAACCTGTTAATATAGTGGTGTGTTTTAATAGTAGGATTTGATAAATTGCTATATATCACTTTGCATCCAATATCGCAGTATATTCACGCTATTTTCCATGACAACACTGGGGGGGCATCTTTGTTTACTTTGTGTCGGGTGCTGGTAAGTCTATCAGTTCAGTAACTGTTTTCTGATCAGTGTCCACCGCGCTAGGCTATCTGGGCTGTAACTAACACCCACGCAGAGTGGCTCGGGCAGCTGGCTGGACTTGGGTTTAACCGGCTTTCAGAAATATAAACTCACCGTCTGTGTGTAGGAGGACACGCCCACCTTCCCACTGTGCAGGTACTGATACGCTTCAGTACTTTTATAGTTTTTCATTACTGAACCGTCTACACCTTCCAAGAGTACAGAGTAATTAAACATGTCTCCATAAGTCACCTCAGACCACCTTCTCATGTCACCCACCCACTGTGTTATTAACCTCAGACCACCTTCTCATATCACCCACCCACTGTGTTATTAACCTCAGACCACCTTCTCATATCACCCACCCACTGTGTTATTAACCTCAGACCACCTTCTCATATCATCCACCCACTGTGTTATTAACCTCAGATCATCTTCTCATATCACCCACCCACTGTGTTATTAACCTCGGAGGAGACAGTGTTGTCCCATTTGAACTTCTTATTGTCTCTCTGGTCTCCTCCCATGTAACTGTATTCATTTTGGTTAGCTGAGCGGAAGTTCTAACACAAAGGCGGAACAAACACACACTTGAAAGTGGGTGGGGCCAAATACGGTGAATAGAGATATATTGAATTGGGACCGCTGTATGACGATACATATTGTATGGCCAGGTTCTTTCCAATACACAACCCTAATAACAGTATCCGCTATAAAGCGTTATGTAATGTCACGGGACTGACACACCAACAGCAGAGGCCCACTTCCCCTAAAAAGTAAGGAAGTAGGCATAACAGGTTTTATGTCATTGATTGAATGTGTTAAATTGCTCCCAGAGTAAGTTGCAGTTTCACTGTGCTGTATATACACTGATCAGCCTGATCAGTAAAACCACCACCTAGTTCCTACAATATCTCCTAACACTACCATATAGGAGCACTTTTAGTTCTACACTTACAGACTGTAGTTCATCTGATTCTCTGTATCCGTTATTAGCCTGTTCTTTAATGATCAGGACCCCCACAGAGCAGGTACTATTAGTGAGGTGGATCATTCTCAGCACTGCAGAGACACTGATGTGGTGTCCACTCACTGTCCACTCTATTAGACGCTCCTACTACTTGCTGGTCCACCTTGTAGATGTAAAGTCAGAGACAGTAGCTCATCTGCTGCTGCACAGTTTGTGTTCCTCTAGTTCTTCATCAGTGGACACAGGACGCCGCCCACAGGACACTGCTGTCTGGATAGTTTTGGTTGGTGGACGATTCTCAGTCCAGCAGTGACACTGAGGATCCCATTCAGGTAGACTTTAGCAGAGAATACTTATACTTTAATACTATCTTTCCATCCACCCATCTATCCATATATAGTTCAGAGTTACTGCAGAGCTGAGAATGACCCACCACACTAATCACTGTTATAACACACTAACAGTCACTGTAATAACACACTAACAGTCACTGTTATAACACACACACAGTCACTGTAATAACACACACACAGTCACTGTAATAACACACACACAGTCACTGTAATAACACACACACAGTCACTGTAATAACACACTAACAGTCACTGTAATAGCAAACAAAGAGTCACTGTTATAACACACACAGTCACTTTTATAACACACACACAGTCACTTTTATAACACACACACAGTCACTGTTATAACACACACACAGTCACTGTTATAACACACACAGTCACTGTTATAACACACAAACAGTCACTGTAATAACACACACACAGTCACTGTAATAACACACTAACAGTCACTGTAATAACACACACACAGTCACTGTTATAACACACACACAGTCACTGTAATAACACACACACAGTCACTGTAATAACACACACACAGTCACTGTAATAACACACTAACAGTCACTGTAATAGCAAACAAAGAGTCACTGTTATAACACACACAGTCACTTTTATAACACACACACAGTCACTGTTATAACACACACACAGTCACTGTTATAACACACACAGTCACTGTTATAACACACAAACAGTCACTGTAATAACACACACACAGTCACTGTAATAACACACTAACAGTCACTGTAATAACACACACACAGTCACTGTTATAACACACACACAGTCACTGTAATAACACACACACAGTCACTGTAATAACACACTAACAGTCACTGTTATAACACACACACAGTCACTGTAATAACACACACACAGTCACTGTAATAACACACTAACAGTCACTGTTATAACACACACACAGTCACTGTTATAACACACACACAGTCACTGTAATAACACACACACAGTCACTGTAATAACACACTAACAGTCACTGTTATAACACACTAACAGTCACTGTAATAACACACACACAGTCACTGTAATAACACACACACAGTCACTGTAATAACACACTAACAGTCACTGTTATAACACACTAACAGTCACTGTAATAACACACACACAGTCACTGTAATAACACACTAACAGTCACTGTAATAACACACTAACAGTCACTGTTAACACACACACAGTCACTGTTATAACACACACACAGTCACTGTAATAACACACTAACCGTCACTGTTATAACACACACACAGTCACTGTAATAACACACACACAGTCACTGCAATAACACACACACAGTCACTGCAATAACACATACAGTTACTGTTATAACACACAAACAGTCACTGTAATAACACACAAACAGTCACTGTTATAACACACACGCAGTCACTGTAATAACACACACACAGTCACTGTAATAACACACAAACAGTCACTGTTATAACACACACACAGTCACTGTAATAACACACAGTCACTGTTATAACACACAAACAGTCACTGTAATAATACACAAACAGTGACTGTTATAACACACAGTGACTGTTATAACACACACAGAGTCACAGCTATAACACACAGTCACTGTTATAACACATAAACAGTCTCTGTTATAACACAGCTGGGATAAGCAGCAGTCTAGCTCTAAGGAAGGAAGAGAAGGTATATATAGAAATAACAATACCTTTATATGGAAAAGCTCGTCCACTAAGATGTTCTCAGGTTTCAGATCCTTGTGAATGACTTGGTTGTTGGTCAGATAAGCCATTCCCTCCAGGATCTCCAGAACGATCCTACCTTTGATGGATATAGGCACCTGGACCTAACAATATTACAGAGATCAGTCTCAAGATGCAGGAACGGTGAATCAGAGAGCGGCTAATGAAGGAAATGTATATAGAAATTGAGATATATCGATTCTATCTGCTCACACATTAAAGTACCGCTGTACCTCAACTCCATTATACACGATCTTCATTACTTCATAACACACATCAGTAAACAACACACAAACTCAATTCCAAAAACAGCCGTAAATACAAATAATAGGATGAGAGCTGACTCAGCAGTCCTGCCTCAGGTCTGAGCTGACTGGACTCTAAGCTGTGTTAGAGGCAGAAAAGCACAGCCTTGTGTAATACTGAGTCTCTCCAGCGCTGAAGAGCTGCTGGAAACTCCTGGCCTTAAGCTGGACGGAGGACGTGTAGAGCTCTTACCCTCTTCAGCATGGCCAGCAGGTTTCCTTTAGGGATGAGCTCCATCACCAGAGAGTAATCTCCATCCTCTAGGATGACCCCAAGCAGCTTGACCACCCGCTCATGGTTCAGACGGCTCATCAGATTGCCCTCCTCTAGCAGAGACGGCTTCTGCCTGCACACATTAAAGTGACGCTGTGTTTGAATGTGCAATGTTTCATACATACAGGTTATTTTCTGATTAGATTCTTTATTACATGTTATCTTCATTACTTTGTTGCTTCATTACAAAATACTTATATCTATAATGAAGCTACCTATAGTAATAAAAACATTTTTTATTATAGGTAACTTCAAATCATATGGTAACTTTATTATCCGTTCATTTCTATACATTGACTTCATTATTATATGTTATTATATTATATACTACAAATTCGGTTCATTATTTTATGTTAATTTTATTATTATACATTAACTTCACAATTCTATCTTCATTATTATACAATAACTTTATTATTACATGTTCATTTTTATATGCTAACTACATTGCTATGCATTCTCTTCTATTAATTTCAATTAAGTTAATTACATGAACTTTGTTACTAGACATTAACATCATTATTATACGTCTAATATACGTCAACGTTATTATTACATGTTAACTTCTATATACATTAACTTTAATATTATATGTTCACTTCATTACTATAGGTTTTCTTTGTTACTATACATTCACTTCATTATTATACGTTAATTACATTACTATGCCTTAACTTAACTATTATACGTTAACTTCTTACTATATGTTAACTTCAATATATGTTAACTTCAATATATGTCAACTTCATTTTAATATGTTAACTTCATTATTATGTATAAACTTCATTACTATATATTTACTTTACTGTTACATGTTACATTAACTTTAATATTATACGTTCATTTAGTTAACTTTGTTACTATACATATGTTAACTTCAATATACATCAATTTCATTACTATATGTTAATATATATGTTAATATATATATATATATATATATATATATATATATATATATATATATATATATATAAACTTTATTACGTATAAACTTCATTGCTATATGTTTACTTCAATATTACACATTAGCTTCTATATATATTAACTCCATTATTACGTGTTAACTTTAATATTATGTTAATTTTGTTACTATAGATTAACTTTGTTATTATACATTAACTACATTATTATACATTAATTACATTACTACACATTAACTTCATTGTATTATATTATATGTTAACATACATATGTTATTTATACATTATCTTCATATCACATGTTAACTTTAATATATGTTAATTTTGTTACTATAGGTTTACTTTGTTAATATACATTCATTTCATTATTATATGTTAACTTTAATATACATACATTTCATTATTATATGTTAACTTATAGATTTATTTTACTAGCTTCTTCAGCATTTCTTAAAGGATATTAATATCTATTCACCCATCATTTTACGCTTTATCACACTAGCCGGGTTATCAGGGGGCAGGGGTTGGGGGCTGGAGCCAATCCCAGCGTAGTCTAGTGAAGGCTCTGTTTTAGTGAATGACTCGGCTGAAGTTAGCCGAGTGTGTGTTTTGTTAGACACCTTAACTGGTTTAGGTCTGTCCTGGGCAGCGCACTCCTGAAGCTCTTCATACTCTGTTCACACTCCTCATACTCTGTTCACACTCCTCATACTCTCTTCATACTCCTCATACTCTCTTCATACTCCTCATACTCTCTTCATACTCCTCATACTCTCTTCACACTCCTCATACTCTCTTCACACTCCTCATACTCTCTTCATACTCCTCATACTCTGTTCACACTCCTCATACTCTCTTCATAATCCTCATACTCTCTTCACACTCCTCATACTCTCTTCATACTCCTCATACTCTCTTCATACTCCTCATACTCTCTTCATACTCCTCATACTCTCTTCATACTCCTCATACTCTCTTCATACTCCTCATACTCTGTTCACACTCCTCATACTCTCTTCATACTCCTCATACTCTGTTCACACTCCTCATACTCTCTTCATACTCTGTTCATACTCCTCATACTCTCTTCATACTCTCTTCATACTCCTCATACTCTCTTCATACTCCTCATACTCTCTTCATACTCCTCATACTCTCTTCATACTCCTCATACTCTCTTCATACTCTCTTCATACTCCTCAAACTCTCTTCATATTCCTCACACTCTCTTCACACTCCTCATACTCTGTTCATACTCTGTTCATACTCCTCAAACTCTCTTCATATTCCTCATACTCTCTTAATACCCTGTTCATACTCCTCAAACTCTCTTCATATTCCTCACACTCTCTTCACACTCCTCATACTCTGTTCATACTCTGTTCATACTCCTCATACTCTCTTCATACTCCTCATACTCTCTTCATACTCACTTCATACTCCTCATACTCACTTCATACTCCTCACACTCTTCATACTCCTCATACTCTGTTCATACTCTGTTCATACTCCTCATACTCTCTTCATACTCCTCATACTCTCTTCATACTCCTCATACTCCTCATACTCACTTCATACTCCTCACACTCTTCATACTCCTCATACTCTGTTCATACTCCTCATACTCTCTTCATACTCCTCATACTCTTCACACTCCTCATACTCTGTTCATACTCCTCATACTCCTCATACTCACTTCATACTCCTCACACTCTTCATACTCCTCATACTCTGTTCATACTCCTCATACTCTCTTCATACTCCTCATACTCTTCACACTCCTCATACTCTGTTCATACTCTGTTCATACTCCTCATACTCTTCACACTCCTCATACTCTGTTCATACTCTGTTCATACTCCTCACACTCTTCATACTCCTCATACTCTGTTCATACTCCTCATACTCTCTTCATACTCCTCATACTCTTCGCACTCCTCATACTCTGTTCATACTCCTCATACTCTCTTCATACTCCTCATACTCTTCACACTCCTCATACTCTGTTCACACTCCTCATACTCTCTTCATACTCCTCATACTCTCTTCATACTCCTCAAACTCTCTTCATATTCCTCACACTCTCTTCACACTCCTCATACTCTGTTCATACTCTGTTCATACTCCTCATACTCTCTTCATACTCCTCATACTCTCTTAATACTCTCTTCATACTCCTCACACTCTCTTCATACTCCTCGCACTCTGTGTGGTGGTTTGTTGGGAGATGATGGAACAGGTTAGCTGTAGATCTTTAACGACTGTTTTCTGTAAACTGCCATCTTCTGAGTAACGTCAGTCTTTTCAGATCCAGACCAGCTCCACACGAGTGAAGAAGATCCTCGTCTAGGAGTTAAATCTAAGGTGGTAGACTGCGAGACTGGCGGTGTCTGAGTTTCTTCCCCTGACGCAGTGTGTTCACTCAGTTTCAGCTTTAGGTGTGCTGTTTAGGCAGCTATGCTAGCTTTAGCCTATGCTAGCACACAGTATGGGCGCTCTCAGTGCCCACTCGCAGCAGCCTGTATTAAAGCATGAAGTAGTCGAGGCATTCTGATTGTTGTTGTAGTGTTGGGTCAATAGTGTACTCGATAACGTCAGCTCACGCATCGTTAACACGGCAATTCAGATATTATCATAGACGATATATACCGCACACCGCTAATCTGTAGTGTCCATATTCCTGCATGACATGCATGCAAACGAAGCGGGGGTCATATTCAGTACCTTCAGATCATCAACATAAGCATGTGCACAGATGACCATGCTTAGTTAAAGCAGGGTTTGTGTTTACAACACACACTCCACTGTAATCCAATGCAATGAAGTGCACAGGTCACTTAAAGCTGGACCTTCTTTGGTCTTCAGTGCCTTCCTGGAAATTGCTAACTGAGAACGAGGCCGATCACACATTACTTCACAGTTTGTTGCTGCATCTTGTTCAGATCTTCCGTTCCTCTTATCTCATGAAGGATCCAGGCATGGCAATGTGACCTGTTTGAGAAACACTGAGAAACCACAGGCGACGGGTTTTGCAGCGCAGGAAAGAAAAACGGGGAAGCGGATACGCAGATGAGAGCCCGTCGTACAGGCAGAGCACAGCTCTTGAAGAAGTTGCTGACCGCTGTAAAGGAAGCATTGCGCAAGGTGTTTGTGACAACCATTCAACAGATGGAGCTTCGACTTCACACTGTGGACACACACCGTAATGATCACCACACTTTCTCCCAACATCAGCTTCAACAGCGTTTATATATGTTAACTTCTATATATACATTAAATTCATTATTAGTTATAAACTACATTACTATATGTTAACTTCAGTTTATACATTAAATTCATTATTAGTTATAAACTACATTATTATATGTTAACTTCAGTATATACATTAACTTCGTTATTAGGTATAAACTACATTACTATATGTTAACTTCAGTATATACATTAACTTCATTATTAGTTATAAACTACATTATTATATGTTAACTTCAGTATATACATTAAATTAATTATTAGTTATAAACTACATTATTATATGTTAACTTCAGTATATACATTAAATTAATTATTAGTTATAAACTACATTATTATATGTTAACTTCAGTATATACATTAACTTCATTATTAGGTATAAACTACATTATTATATGTTAACTTCAGTATATACATTAACTTCATTATTAGTTATAAACTACATTATTATATGTTAACTTCAGTATATACATTAACTTCATTATTAGGTATAAACAACATTATTATATGTTAACTTCAGTATATACATTAACTTCATTATTAGTTATAAACTACATTATTATATGTTAACTTCAGTATATACATTAACTTCATTATTAGGTATACACAACATTATTATATGTTAACTTCAGTATATACATTAACTTCATTATTAGTTATAAACTACATTATTATATGTTAACTTCAGTATATACATTAACTTTATTATTAGGTATAAACTTCATTATTATATGTTAACTTCAGTATATACATTAACTTCATTATTAGGTATACACAACATTATTATATGTTAACTTCAGTATATACATTAACTTCATTATTAGTTATAAACTACATTATTATATGTTAACTTCAGTATATACATTAACTTCATTATTAGTTATAAACTACATTATTATATGTTAACTTCAGTATATACATTAACTTTATTATTAGGTATAAACTTCATTATTATATGTTAACTTCAGTATATACATTAACTTTATTATTAGGTATAAACTTCATTACTATACGTTAACTTAAATATTACACATTAGCTTCTATGTACATTAACTTCATTATCACACATTAACTTTAATATTATACGTTAATTTTGTTACTATAGGTTAACTTTGTTACTATACACTCACTTCATTATTATATGTTAACTTTATATGTATCTATATATATATATAAACTTTATTATGTATAAACTTCATTGCTATACTTTAACATTACATATACTATATACTGTATACATTAACTTCATTATTACATGTTAACTTCAATATTATACATTAATTTTGTTACTATAGGTTAACTTTGTTACTGTACATTCACTTCACTATTATATGTTAATTACAATACTACACAATAACTTAATTATTATATGTTAACTATTATATGTTAACTTCTTTATACATTAACTTTATTATTATACGTTAACTTTATTATACGTTAACTTCTTTATACATTAACTTTATTATTATACGTTAACTTTATTATACATTAACTTCTATACACATTAACTTCATTATTATACGTTGACTTTAATATTATACATTCATTTTGTTACTATAGGTTAACTTTGTTACTATACATTCACTTCATTATTATACGTTAATTACATTACTACACAATAACTTAATTATTATATGTTAACTATTATATGTTAACTTCTTTATAAATTAACTTCATTATGATATATTGATTTTATTATACGTTAACTTCTATATACATTAACTTCATTAGTATATGTTAACTTTAATATTATACGTTAACTTCTATATACATTCACTTCATTATTATACGTTAATTACATTACTATACAATAACTTCATTATTATATGTTAACTTCTTTATACATTAACTTCATTATTATACATTAATTACATTACTATACAATAACTTCATTATTATATGTTAACTTCTTTATACATTAACTTCATTATTATACGCTAACTTTATTATGCGTTAACTTCTTTATACATTAACTTTATTATTATACATTAACTTCATGACTGTCGTGTAAGAAAACAACTGACTTTGCATGAAGATGCTGTTTCAGTTTGGTCAGTATGAGGTGGATGTCACAGGATGACTGTGATGACTGGACGATACTGTACATACAATAAATAATACACTCATGATCCAAATTCAGTCACCAATCAGCAGTAGCGTAGCTTTAACTATACCGTGTTGACCATTATAACCAGTTCAAACTGTGGCCCCACTGTAAAAACAGCAAATGCAGTTTGGAGGCTGTAGGTGAAATGAAACCATGAGGTTTGGGTGTGAGCTCGAAAATGAATGGGACTCTATGGGGGGGAAAGGAGGGATGGAAATAAATGACAAACAAAGCAAAGCAGGTCAAACCAACACTGCAGTCATGGTCGGGGGGTCTGTCCTGAGTCAGTGTGTGTGAGCGGTTGAGCAAAAGTTCAGTAGATTGGCGTACACTTTGCTATCATATTCATTTTCTATGGGGAAATATCTGTTGTTCAACAGAATCCTTGCATCCGATCAAAAGCTGTACACAAGCCCGAATCACACAATCAGACCAGACAATCTGAAGCTGGAACAGAGTTGATATTTTGAAAACTGTGGGACGAGTTACGCGGCAAAGTTCTGTCAGAAAGCAAAAAACTAAATAACAAATTAGTTGTATAACCATAATAATATTTTCCTAGTTTTAAAAAAATGATTTAAGTTGAAAAGACTAAAGTCTCGGTAGAGCAGAGGCTCAGACCCAGAGTTTAAAGAATATAGACCCGTTTAACCCACACTGGTGCCTTAATTAATAAGAAAGCTAAAAGCTTTACAGGTTCTGTAATTATGATTTTATTGTATGATGTAAGTGGGCTAGTCGTATCATTTATGTGACAATAAACTTTGATTTGCTTTGCACTGTTATTTGATTGGAGGATCTGCAGAGGCATTTAGGCAGGGACTATTTTTTCGGACTGTTTTACGTCAGACTATTTAGGTCAGATCGAATGTATCACACCTTCCAAACCCCCTCCTCCCCCCACCCTCCAAACAATCCATGCGGGCTGTTGCAGCTCTGACCTACTTTCTGTTCTGTTTTTAATGTATATCTTCGCTGTTCAAAGACAATCATGTAGCTGTATTTTGTCTATTTTCATTTTTTTTATATTTTGAATGCAGCAGTTAGAAAATGAAAACCATGATAAATGAAAACGCTCCCAAAAAATCTGGTTCCATTGACTTACATTAAAACTGAAGAAGGTGTTTTGCCTTTTTGTAGACACTTGGTTATATATATATATATATATATATATATATATATATATATATATATATATATATATATATATATATATATATATATGGGTGATTCTTCAAGTAGGGGAACTTTAAAGTCTCTAGGTTATAAATCTGTAAAAATTACTGTAATACAAAACAAATATTTTAGGTATTAAAAAGATAATTCATTGCATCAGCAAAAAAATAACACACCAAAATAATTATAATTTCCATTTTTTATAATGATTTCAACATCAATACTTTGCTACTTTGGCCTCGTCCCCAATCCAGACTTTAAAACGTCTGGGCCCCAATAAAATACTAAAAAGTGATCAATTTATGAAAAAGATCAAAATATGAGTTTCATAAAAACTTAAAAAGAAAATAAATGTACTGTTTACTTTCATATTTGTACCTATGCATATTTCTGATCAATATATTATCACCCCCAACATGATCGTCATTACCGCAACTTGTTTATGTTGTAACCATGGAAACAAAGACTCACAAAGGAGCACACATCAGCCATGAGTGATGAGTGACATGTTAAATGGGCATGTGTAAATGGGAGTAACTGAATCGTGTATTGCTCCTGATCATAGAGTACATTACAGTACATAGAGTCATTACCGTTTACATCAGTACGGCAGTACTTTACAACTAAACATTACATTTACACATTATTAATTAATTTATAACTAAACATTACATTTACACATTATTAATTTATTTACAACTAAACATTACATTTACACATTATTTATTTATTTATTTACAACTAAACATTACATTTACACATTATTTATTTATTTATTTACAACTAAACATTACATTTACACATTATTTATTTATTTATTTATAACTAAACATTACATTTACACATTATTTATTTATTTATTTATAACTAAACATTACATTTACACATTATTTATTTTTTTATTTATAACTAAACATTACATTTACACATTATTTATTTATTTATAACTAAAAATTACATTTACACATTATTCATTTATTTACAACTAAACATTACATTTACACATTATTTATTTATTTACAACTAAACATTACATTTACACATTATTTATTTATTTATGACTAAACATTACATTTACACATTATTTATTTATTTATATCTAAACATTACATTTACACATTATTTATTTATTTATAACTAAACATTACATTTACACATTATTTATTTATTTATAGGATGTGTTGAAATATTAATCAGCTGTGGTCACTCTTCCAACAATATTATATACTGTGTGTTCTTATATGTCTCATTGTTAGTCTTATCCCAATAATAAAAACACTCGGAATGCCTGTGTTTGTATTCTAGCAGTTTAATAGTTATGAAATTCTGAAAAATCTATTTGAGTCCCCTTTTAAACCAGAACCTGATGTAATATTGACTGAAAGCATGAGCCGGTGTTTCAGCAGAGAGTTCAAGCACCTTAAGTTATTTATTATATAAATAAAGTGTCAGCAATATGTAAAAAAAAGGAAAAAAACATATTTCTTGGTATATTCCATGAACCACTTAAATCTGCAGCTTCATATATACACATATATATATATATATATATATATATATATATATATATATATATATATATATATATATATATATATATATATATATGTGTGTGTGTGTGTGTGTGTGTGTGTCGTTCGCTGTCCAAAGAGTAACTTTACAGGAGAGGCCAAAAACCTTCTTCACTTTCAATGGAAGTCAATGGAACCAGAATTTCTTCCATGTTTAGAGCATTTCGATTGGTCCGTTAATCATGAAGTTCTTACACAATGTGAGCGACACTTGCTGCATTCAAATGATGAAAATATATGTCTTTAGTCATCAAAGGGGAATTCCACCCAATTGTTAAAAATTTCAACCTTAAAGTCTGTTAAAACTATTACTAATCTACTATATATTCATTAACTGCAGGTTTGCTGAGTTTGGTGTCTTAGTGAGCTGTGCATCACTAAAGTTGACGAATTCCTTAAAACCTTTCAATACAGCTGTATTTAAATGGCTATAATATTCAACAATACCAATTATCATTATTATTATTAATAATTATTATTATTAATAATAACTCCTGCAATAATGTTTCAAAAATACTATATACAACATCCATCCATCCATTATCTTCCGCTTTATCCCACTAGTCGGGTCACTGGAGCCAATCCCACAGTCATTGGGCGAAGGCGGGGTACACTGTGGACAGGTCATGGACCACTACACCACTGTGCCTCCCTCTATATACCCCCCACCCCAACTACAACACCCATAATTCTCAGCTGGAATCCCCTCCGCTGTCTCCGTTTTCCAGGCATTCTGTTAAAACCCAGCTTCTAACTCTCCACACCTGCCGGACTCACCTGTGCGTGTATGTAAACCCTCTGACTTTAATGATTCTTAATGAAGTCGTCTGCCTCCCCTGTAAAGTCTGTAAGTCAGTCTGGTCTGTCTGCCTCTGCTTGTGCCTCTTTTTGGAGACCCCCATCCCAACACTCACTCGTTCCGAGGAGGTCCCGTGTACACGGTCTTCAGCACCACGTGGCCCAGGGTTTTGTGGTAGCACAGGTGGACCTCCCCGAAGCCCCCATAATCCAGCCGCTCCTTCCTGATGAGGTCCGAGGACTTCATGATGTCCAGGCTCGGCGGTGTGGCCATGGCGTCGCTGAACACAGAACAGAGGTGGGCTTTAATCAGGTCCACCTTCCAAACCATACTGCTTTCACATTTCAACAGATTAGTTAATAAAGACCTACTCAGTTACTGAAGGGGGATTCCACCCAGTTTTTTGTCTTCAAAATTCCAACCTCATTCGATTGTATAGATGCAAAATAAGTCATTTCGGGTGGTCTGATGTGACGTTGGATCACTGCAGAGAAACTTAGGCTCAGTTTTCTTTACTGTGGTGGTGAATGGAACCAGGGGTCACCATGTCTACAACACAAAACCCCAATATAGCAATTGGTGACCTTATTATAGTAAGTTGTGGCCCCGGACTATGCAGATGTTTGAGGCACTTGGGGATGTTTAATAGTTGAAAAGCTGCTTTAAAAGACAGCAAGCTTTTATTTACTCAGTAAAACACTTTATTATTAAATATTAAACAGTATTAATAGAGTAAATAGTGCTTTTACATACATCAGTGTGCTTATTTAAATATTTCCAAGCTTCTCCTTCTATAAACAACCCAGTATTATTTACAGTTCTCATCTAATACCTGCTTTGACTGCTCAGTACTTTATTAAACTAAATCCTTGCCTAAACCTTGCCCCAAAACTTAAAACTTAAAGCAACCATCTCAGACATCAGACATCATATACATAGCAATTCCACGTAATAACCTTCTGTCAGATAGCTTTTCTGTCACCACCACTGTGAGCACTTCACACCAAACCACTTTACATGACTTACATGATTACACGTTAATTACATCTTGATCACTGAATTATGTAGAACTTTTGAAATTAGGGTGGAGTTCCCCTTCACACAGCTGTGCATCTACTCAAGCTGCTGGAATCGTCGTTCCAGTGAAGTTAGCAGTGCTTTTACCTCAGTGTGAGCTTAAATCAGTTAGAAATAGGTGTATAAAGTCTATATTTATCTTTCTGAAAGTATTTAAAAGCGAGTATTTTGTGGGAGAGGGATGAAGTACGGTGTATTGAGGAAGTGGTAAACACGGCTAGCACACCAACAACAACACTTTTAGGAGCTCGTCATGTCAGTGACACGAACTTAAACGCTATTAAAACTAGTTTTAAGCCATAAATATATACATTAGGTGTAGATTTGCTGAGGTTGGTGACCTGTTCGTTAGATTCGTGTTCGAGCTTTTCCGGAACAGTTCGAACACAAGGCTAACGCCGGCTTCGTTCGAGTCTATATGAAACACCAGCTTAGAAAAAAGTCACTATTATTTAACAAAAGACGCATAACAAGCTGAAAATCTCGCCACTTACCCCGTTTTTACATCTCACTCTCAGTTCCCGAGGAAGACGTTGGGTTTCAGGATGTACGGCGCTCCCTGTTGACCGGCATCGTAACTGAAAGTAAAACGCTCCCCCCTCCAGTAGACTGAGCTAATCGACACCAGAGCACAGGATGAACTTAAAGGGAAACTCCCTCCAGATTTATTTATTTTTAATCTTGAAATGTATGTGGAAATGATGAAAATGTAAACAATGTGCTTCAGAGTGGTTTGGTGTCATCAAGTCAGGACTGCTCACAGTGGTTGTGATAGGTTTTACCTAAAAGTTCTACAATAAAATGCTGCCTAATGCTTGATGTTCTGATTTGTATTAGAAGATTTGGGCCTAAAATGCAAATGTTAATATTAAAAAAATAAATAAATGAGTCTTTGTCTTATCTTGGCTACTCTTGGGCCTGACTTGTTGAGTTGAACACACCTACTGTAATGTCTCAGTCTTGACTTGGATTTGACTTCTACATTGTCTTAGTCTTGACTTGAACCAGGCTACTACGAAGTTGGGATCTAGACTCAGAGTCGACCACTATAAGGTTTTGGTCTTGACCGATTAAACTTCTACAAAGTCTTGGTCTTGACTCAAAGTTGACCACAATGAAGTCTTGGTCTTGATTTGGATTTAACTTCTAAAGTCTTGGTCTTGACTCTGACTCCATTACCACAAAGTCTTGGTCTTGCCTCAGAGTTGACCACTATAAAGTCTTGGTCTTCACTTGGATTCAACTTCTACAACATCTCGATCTTGACTCTGACTCAAATACCACACAGGCTTGGTCTTGACTCTGACTCAATTACTACATAGTCTTGGTCTTGACTCTGACTCAGTTACTACATAGGCTTGGTCTTGACTCTGACTTAATTACTACATAGACTTGGTCTTGACTCTGATTCAATTACTACATAGACTTGGTCTTGACTCAGGGTCAACCACTATAGAGTCTTGGTCTTGACTGATCCAACCTCTACAAAGTCTTGGTCTTGACTCTGATTCAATTATTACAAAGTCTTGGTCCCTACATGGCTTCAAGTTCTACAACATCTCGATCTTGACTCTGAGTCAATTATTTCAAAGCATTGGTCTTGACTCTGTCTCACTTACTACAAAGTCTTGGTCTTGACTCAGTGTCACTGCAGTGCTGAAAATGATCCATCACCCAAATAATTTCAGCTCGGTGGTGGTCCTGTAGGGGTCCTGAACATTAAAGAACAGAGTATATGCTCCTATATGGTTATATATATATATATATATATATATATATATATATATATATATATATATATATATATAATATATATATATATATATATATATATATAAAACCATTTACTCACCATCAGACGATTCAAGATCATTTGCAGTATATGAGTTCAGTCACAAGTCCATAAAAGAGGGGTCTCGGTCTTATCTAGGTCTCGACTCTTACTACAAAATCTTGGTTCTGACTTAGACTTGACTATTACAGAAACATTTAGGTCCTCACTCGGACTTGACTACTATAAAGTCTTGGTCTTGACTCAGAACCAAGATTTTGTAATAAGAGTTGACACTGAGATGAGACCAAGGCCCCTTGTTTTTGGTCTTGGGACAGGTTACGAGACTCAGACTGGTCCTGTGCTTGTCTTGTAAGATGGACGCAGACAAGTGTGCTTTCTCAGTCTGAAACATCTCAAAGCTGAGCTGTTATGTTATCGGCATTAACATCCTGCATCAGCGGTAAACAAACTCTACTACTGAAGTCCACACGTATTCAATTCAGGTTTTCAGTAGAAGTTTACTTGTAAAGAGCTTTTCGCAATGATATTGTCACAAAGCAGCTTTACAAGTTTAAAAAACAGACAGTTACAACATATATATCCGCCCGTGAGCAAGCCAGAGGCAACAGTGGCAAGAAAAGCCCCCTTAGACTGCAGGAAGAAACCTTGGGAGGAAGCAAGACTCAGAAGGGGAGAGCCATCCTCTGGTCAAACAGTATTTACAGTTTAATAAACTACATACCAAATACCTTAATTATCACCACGAAAGCTTCAACAGTCCACAAGTTTGAAACCTGGTTGGAAACCTGAGGAGTTGTGGCTCAGTTTGATGGGTTAAGCTAAGTGTTCACTGTGTTCAGTCTCTGCGTGATGGTGTAAACTGTTGGGTTTTAAGGGGTTTCAGCTTGAAGGCGGAGGGCAGAGCTACGTATTCGCTGCTGTGTTTGCTTTGTTATAATCATACTTGAGCTGAAAATAAACATAAACTCAACCTCTGAACCTCAGCATTTTTGCTGTTAATTGACCATAACAGTACCAAATCAGACCACTAGGGGGCAACAGTGTACTGGTGAAAACCCTTGCAATTAATTGCAGTGAGGACACAAACCACTGCTCTCTCTCTCTCTCTCTCTCTCTCTCTCTCTCTCTCTCTCTCTCTATATATATATATATATATATATATATATATATATATATATATATATATATATATATATATATATATATATATATATATATAACACAAAAACCACAACGTTTAGTTATAATGCTTAGTTGTACTAAGACACATGTCTAGGAGTCTTGACTACAAAACTTGTCTAAATAAAATGATTTGGCCTCAGCATAGCAACATGTGGTCATAATATAGTAATTTGTGGCCTCAGTATAGCAACATGTGGCCTTTATATAGTAATTTGTGGCCTCAGTATAGCAACATGTGGCCATAATATAGTAATTTGTGGCCTCAGTATAGCAACATGTGGCCTTTATATAGTAATTTGTGGCCTCAGTATAGCAACATGTGGCCTTTATATAGTAATTTGTGGCCTCAGTATAGCAACATGTGGCCTTTATATAGTAATTTGTGGCCTCAGTATAGCAACATGTGGCCATAATATAGTAATTTGTGGCCTCAGTATAGCAACATGTGGCCATAATATAGTAATTTGTGGACTCAGTATAGCAACATGTGGCCATAATATAGTAATTTGTGGCCTAAGTATAGCAACATGTGGTCATAATATAGTAATTTGTGGCCTCAGTATAGCAACATGTGGTCATAATATAGTAATTTGTGGCCTCAGTATAGCAACATGTGGTCATAATATAGTAATTTGTGGCCTCAGTATAGCAACATGTGGCCATAATATAGTAATTTGTGGCCTCAGTATAGCAACATGTGGCCTTTATATAGTAATTTGTGGCCTCAGTATAGCAACATGTGGTCATAATATAGTAATTTGTGGCCTCAGTATAGCAACATGTGGTCATAATATAGTAATTTGTGGCCTCAGTATAGCAACATGTGGCCATAATATAGTAATTTGTGGCCTCAGTATAGCAACATGTGGCCATAATATAGTAATTTGTGGCCTCAGTATAACAACATGTGGCCATAATATAGTAATTTCTGGCCTCAGTATAGCAACATGTGGCCTTTATATAGTAATTTGTGGCCTCAGTATAGCAACATGTGGCCTTTATATAGTAATTTGTGGCCTCAGTATAACATGTGGCCATAATATAGTAATTTGTGGCCTCAGTATAGCAACATGTGGCCTTTATATAGTAATTTGTGGCCTCAGTATAGCAACATGTGGTCATAATATAGTAATTTGTGGCCTCAGTATAGCAACATGTGGCCTTTATATAGTAATTTGTGGCCTCAGTATAACAACATGTGGCCATAATATAGTAATTTGTGGCCTCAGTATAGCAACATGTGGCCTTAATATAGTAATTTGTAGTAACATGTATAGTAACATGTGGCCATAATATAGTAATTTGTGGCCTCAGTATAACAACATGTGGCATTAATATAGTAATTTGTGGCCTCAGTATAGCAACATGTGGCCATAATATAGTAATTTGTGGCCTCAGTATAGCAACATGTGGCCTTTATATAGTAATTTGTGGCCTCAGTATAGCAACATGTGGCCTTTATATAGTAATTTGTGGCCTCAGTATAGCAACATGTGGCCATAATATAGTAATTTGTGGCCTCAGTATAGCAACATGTGGCCTTTATATAGTAATTTGTGGCCTCAGTATAGCAACATGTGGCCATAATATAGTAATTTGTGGCCTCAGTATAGCAACATGTGGCCTTTATATAGTAATTTGTGGCCTCAGTATAGCAACATGTGGTCATAATATAGTAATTTGTGGCCTCAGTATAGCAAAATGTGGCCTTTATATAGTAATTTGTGGCCTCAGTATAGCAACATGTGGCCTTTATATAGTAATTTGTGGCCTCACTATAGCAACATGTGGTCATAATATAGTAATTTGTGGCCTCAGTATAGCAACATGTGGCCATAATATAGTAATTTGTGGCCTCAGTATAACAACATGTGGCCATAATATAGTAATTTGTGGCCTCAGTATAGCAACATGTGGCCATAATATAGTAATTTGTGGCCTCAGTATAACAACATGTGGCCATAATATAGTAATTTGTGGCCTCAGTATAGCAACATGTGGTCATAATATAGTAATTTGTGGCCTCAGTATAACAACATGTGGCCTTTATATAGTAATTTGTGGCCTCAGTATAGCAACATGTGGTCATAATATAGTAATTTGTGGCCTCAGTATAGCAACATGTGGCCTTTATATAGTAATTTGTGGCCTCAGTATAGCAACATGTGGTCATAATATAGTAATTTGTGGCCTCAGTATAGCAACATGTGGCCATAATATAGTAATTTGTGGCCTCAGTAAAACAACATGTGGCCATAATATAGTAATTTGTGGCCTCAGTATAGCAACATGTGGCCTTTATATAGTAATTTGTGGCCTCAGTAAAACAACATGTGGCCATAATATAGTAATTTGTGGCCTCAGTATAGCAACATGTGGCCTTTATATAGTAATTTGTGGCCTCAGTATAGCAACATGTGGTCATAATATAGTAATTTGTGGCCTCAGTATAGCAACATGTGGCCTTTATATAGTAATTTGTGGCCTCAGTATAGCAACATGTGGCCATAATATAGTAATTTGTGGCCTCAGTATAGCAACATGTGGCCTTTATATAGTAATTTGTGGCCTCAGTATAGCAACATGTGGTCATAATATAGTAATTCGTGGCCTCAGTATAGCAACATGTGGCCTTTATATAGTAATTTGTGGCCTCAGTATAACAACATGTGGCCTTTATATAGTAATTTGTGGCCTCAGTATAGCAACATGTGGCCTTTATATAGTAATTTGTGGCCTCAGTATAGCAACATGTGGTCATAATATAGTAATTCGTGGCCTCAGTATAGCAACATGTGGCCTTTATATAGTAATTTGTGGCCTCAGTATAACAACATGTGGCCTTTATATAGTAATTTGTGGCCTCAGTATAGCAACATGTGGCCTTTATATAGTAATTTGTGGCCTCAGTATAGCAACATGTGGTCATAATATAGTAATTCGTGGCCTCAGTATAGCAACATGTGGCCTTTATATAGTAATTTGTGGCCTCAGTATAGCAACATGTGGCCATAATATAGTAATTTGTGGCCTCAGTATAGCAACATGTGGCCTTTATATAGTAATTTGTGGCCTCAGTATAGCAACATGTGGTCATAATATAGTAATTCGTGGCCTCAGTATAGCAACATGTGGCCTTTATATAGTAATTTGTGGCCTCAGTATAACAACATGTGGCCTTTATATAGTAATTTGTGGCCTCAGTATAGCAACATGTGGCCTTTATATAGTAATTCGTGGCCTCAGTATAGCAACATGTGGCCTTTATATAGTAATTTGTGGCCTCAGTATAACAACATGTGGCCTTTATATAGTAATTTGTGGCCTCAGTATAGCAACATGTGGCCTTTATATAGTAATTTGTGGCCTCAGTATAGCAACATGTGGCCTTTATATAGTAATTTGTGGCCTCAGTATAGCAACATGTGGTCATAATATAGTAATTCGTGGCCTCAGTATAGCAACATGTGGCCTTTATATAGTAATTTGTGGCCTCAGTATAACAACATGTGGCCTTTATATAGTAATTTGTGGCCTCAGTATAGCAACATGTGGCATTAATATAGTAATTTATGGCCTCAGTATAACAACATGTGGCCTTTATATAATCATTTGTCAACTCAGTAGAGTAACTTGTGGCTTCAGTATAGCAACAGTTGGCCTCAATATAGTAATTTGTGGCCTCAGTACAGCAACATTTGGCCTTAGTTTAATAACAAGTGGCCATAATATAGTAATTTGTGGCCTCATTAGTAACATGTGGCCTCAGTATAACAACATGCGGCCTCAATTTAGTTATCTGAGGCCTTAATATAGTAATTTGTGGCCTCAGTATAGGAACATGTGGCCTTTATATATTAATTTGTCACCCCAGTACAATTCATTGTGGCCTCAGTATAGCAACAAGTGGACTTGGTATAGTAATTTGTGGCCTCAGTATAGTAACATGTGGTCTTTATATAGTAATTTGTGGCCTCAGTATAGCAACATGTGGCCTTTATATAGTAATTTGTGGCCTCAGTATAGCAACATGTGGCCATAATATAGTAATTTGTGGCCTCAGTATAGTAACATGTGGCCTAAATATAGTAATTTGTGGCCTCAGTATAGCAACATGTGGCCATAATATAGTAATATGTGGCCTCAGTATATAAATCTGTCACGTCTGTGTATTAATGGTCACGCCTTATTAAAAATGATTACCATGTCCTCTTAAGGGCTTCATAACTTTCTATTACTTTTGCCTGAAGTATGCTGTAAATGTGATGTACTGTCACTTTAGAAGGTTTAATTCTGATTCAGGGACAGATTTCCTCACAGCACTTCGAGTCTGAAACATTAGAAGGAGATTCACAAAGCTGCTCTGAGATCAGCCACATACAGGCACCTCAGAAAACTACATATCCCTATAGGGTCCAGCTGTGCGCATGCGCAGTAGCGTTCTGGTCACAGCGCAGGCAAATCTAGTTCAGTCAGACTCGGAGTAATCAAACTGCCC
>CM038708.1:8921517-8936517 GCA_021613375.1 Megaleporinus macrocephalus
GGTGTCTGAGTTGCTGTCGTTCTCAATCACTTCCACTTTGTTAGAACACCACTGACAGTCCACTGTGGAATATTTAGTAGTGAGGAAACTTCACCACTGGACTTGTTGCACAGGTGGTGTCCTATCACGGTACCACGCTGGAGTTCACTGAGCTCCTCAGAGAGACCCATTCTTTCACTAATGTGTGTAGAAGCAGAACCATTGATACAGTGGACACGGATAGAAAGACCATTAAAAACAGTACACTAAGACCTTTTTGAGATGGTGGACTTATTATTATTCTTATTCTTATTATTATTATTATTATTATTATTATTATTATTATTATTATTATTATTATTATTCTTATTATTATTATTCTTATTATTATTATTATTATTCTTATTATTCTTCTTCTTCTTCTTCTTCTTCTTCTTCTTATTATTATTATTATTATTATTATTATTATTATTAGACTGAAGCATCACAATGCAGTTTTGCACCTCCAACATGAAACATGTTGTCCTACTTGTTGGACGGGTTCTCCTGCCATGTGTGGCCGGTCTCTCAGCTGCCCTCTCTCATGACGAGTGAGGCACTCAGATAGGCATCTCGGATAACACAGTGGAGCTTTGTTTGGACACCACTGCAGTCACTGACTCATAGCAACCCATAGTTTATGAGCTGTATATGTTTAAAATGAAGCATGCTGTAAAAGAAAACCCATTATGTCTTATTGTACTGTATTGTATTGTATCTCCATTGTTGTATTATTTTTCTACACCCATTTATATTATGTGAACATTTCAAGATGAAGGGACCAATAGAAATGCTCCAAAATAGCCTGGTAAGTTTTCTGGTTCCATTGAGTTGCATTGAAAGTGAAGAAGGTTTTTGGCCTCTCCTGTAAAAACTAGATACTACGAGATAGCGACGGTACCATTAAACCTGGTGTCGTCAGTCAGCCGAGACGTTTGGTGTCTAAAGTGGTGCGACTAAGCTTGTGTAGCCTATAAGCAATGATCGCTTATACTCCACCAATAAGAAACATGTGAACTATTGCTATAACACAACTATTGCTATTCTACTACACATGATTTAGAACATATTGGCCCAACTTAAGACTACAATAACGTTTCATGCTTGTTAGATTTGTGCAGCAAGCACTAAGTTAAGTGAGTGTTCTGAGTATATAAATGTATCATTGCGACCTCAAACATGTTGAGTAATGTTGGAGTATTAGCTGTGTAACTACAACTATGACTATTATTAGCTAATACTCGAAGATTGCCAGCAAGCGAAATAGCCAGTCAGCTAATATGGCCACTTCTAATTTGGCTTGTACTTCAATAGTTGCATGTAATTAACAATGTAATTGTTAATCAAAAATATTTTAATGACAATTAATTGTTGGCTTAATTTTCATGATCTTGATGGGCCAAGACCCAAAATCTAAATGCTAAGGACAAGTTTTCTACTTTTTAATTTGAAAGCTTAAGGTGTCACAATACTATGTTTTATATATATATATATATATATATTCATAGTGGTTACTATATATATATATATATATATATATTCATAGTGGTTACTATAATTGTATAAAGTGAAAGTTTTAAAGACAACATATGTGGATTAACATGATATATATATATATATATATATATATATATATATATATATATATATATATATATATATATATATATATATATATATATATATATATATGTGTGTGTGTGTGTGTGTGTGTGTGTGTGTATATATAATCCACAGAAGTTACAGAATATTTCATAGCAATTACATAACAATCTATAGCGGTCACTGAGTAATGTACAGTAGTTACTGAATAACTCAAAGTGGACAATGAATAATTCATTGTGGTTACTGAATAATGAAGTAAAGGTTTTAAAGACAACATATGTGGATTAACGTAAGATATACATTTATATATGTATCAGCCTATGTTAATCCACAATGTTTTCTTTAAAACCACTATGGATTGTTTGGTAATTGCTATTAAATATTTCATATATATTTATATAATCACTATGAATTATTCAGTAACTGCTATACTGCTTTTTTATATATATAAAATATATAATATTATATATATAATTGGCTGCCTCTCAATATTGATCCACAGTGTTGTCTTTAAAACTGACTTCAAAAAAAAAAAAACATTAATAGGAAAATTAGTGGTTTTAATTGAATAATTTCACTCAAGATGGCCATCAAAAGTCAGCTGTAATGCCTGAATCAGTCATAAGGGGAACATTTTGATTGTTTTTAACAAATTATTGATGTGAAATAGACTAAGACGCTAGACTGGGCTGTGCTATAACAGGTTTAAAGGCCTACAGCCTTGGCATTAAAGATCCTCTACCATTATTCTCCACTAAGGGGCGCTAGACTTCTTAAACTCTGCTGAATGACACTTGTTTTCCCCCTGTGTGTTGAATGACCTGCACCTTATGCACTGTTACATTCAGTTCTCCAGTCCAGGACGAGGTCCCCCAGCTCGTCTGGCCTCGCGTCAGCTGTAATGTGAGAGCTCTGCTGAGGATGTACTCGTAACGTGCTTAGCGAGCTGTGAGCGTAGCGCCGACAGGGGATATTTTAGGAGAGGAATGTGTCGGCTTACTCAAATAGGTAGACTAGTGCACTTACCTTATCTGCCTGCCAGTTTAAGCTCTCTCAATTACACTTAGTGTTATTCAGTAACCACTATGAATTATTCACTGTCCACTTTGAATTATTCAGTAACCACTATGGCAACCACTATGAGTTATTCTGTAACTACTATAAAATATTCCAAAACTGCTTCAAATGGTTCATCAAACACTATGAATTATTCAGTAACTTATGAATTATTCAGTAACTGTTATGAATTTTTTAGTAACTGCTATGGATATTTCATCAACCACTATGAATTATTCCGTAACTGCTATGAAGTGTTTAGCAACCACTATGAATTATTCAATAACTGTTATGAATTATTCAGTGACTGCTATGGATATTCCATCAACCACTATGAATTATTCAATAACTGTTATGAATTATTCAGTGACTGCTATGGATATTCCATCAACCAATATGAATTATTCAGTAACTGTTATGAATTATTTAGTAACTGCTATGGATATTTCATCAACTACTATAAATTATTCAGTAACTGCTATGAAGTGTTTAGCAACCACTATGAATTATTCAATAACTGTTATGAATTATTCAGTGACTGCTATGGATATTCCATCAACCACTATGAATTATTCAATAACTGTTATGAGTTATTCAGTGACTGCTATGGATATTCCATCAACCAATATAAATTATTCAGTAACTGCTATGGAGTGTTTAGCAACCACTATGAATTATTCAGTAACTCCTATGAATTATTTAGTAACCGTTATAAAGTGTTTAGCAACCACTATGAATTATTCAGTAACCGTTATAAAGTGTTTAGCAACCACTATGAATTATTTAGTAACTCCTATGAATTATTCAGTAACAGTTATAAATTAATCAGTAACTGCTATGGATATTTCATCGGCCACTATGAATTGTTCAGTAACTGCTATGAAGTGTTTAGCAACCACTATGAATTATTCAGTAACTGCTATGAAGAGTTTAGCAACCACTATGAATTATTCAGTAACGATTATGAATTCTTCAGTAACTGCTATGGATATTTAATCAACCACTATGAATTATTCAGTAACCGCTATGGATATTTAATCAACCACTATGAATTATTCAGTAACTGCTATGAAGAGTTTAGCAACCACTATGAATTATTCAGTAACTGCTATGAAGAGTTTAGCAACCACTATGAATTATTTTGTAACAGCTAGGAAGAGTTAGCAAACACTATGAATTTTTCAGTAACTGTTATGAATTATTTAGTAATTGCTATGAAGAGTTTAGCAACCACTATGACTTATTCAGTAACTGCTATGAAGTGTTAAGCAACCACTATGAATTATTCAGTAACTGCTTTAAAGTGTTTAACAACCACTATTTATTATTTAGTAACTGCTATGGATTATTTTGTATCCACTATGGACTGTTCAGCAGCCACTATGAATTATTCAGTAACTATTATGACTTTCTTAAAAACTGCTGTAAATTATTTGGCAACCACTATGAATTACTCAGTTACTGCTGTGACTTATTCAGTAAACAATACGAGTTGTTCATTAACCACTGGCTATATTAGTAATCACTATGAATTATTTGGTTCCTACTATAAATGATTCAGTAACTACTATAAATTATTCAGTAACTTCTATGAACCATAAATACAATAGATATTTCAGTTATGATTGTTATTTGTTGTGAATTGTTTGCTAAACATAACACATTTTTAATGACTTCTATGAGTTATTCAGTATTTACTGTGGGTGGTCTAATGCAGGGCCCTCTACTGGCGGTCTGTGCTTCACCTTCGTCCCTCTGTGGTGCAAGTTGGACTGGATAAAACATGTTTTCAGTTTGGGGGGGCTTCAGGGTCAGGCTAGGAACCCCTGGTTTAGTGCTTGGACGTCCATTGCTGCAATAAAACAGTGATGTGTTTAATGTGCATGGTAGTGTTGGGGTGTTTGGTAGGTTGTGGGTTTCAATCCCAGACCCTACTGTGTTTACAAGTATGGTGCCCTCAGATGATGTTCCCAGACTTGAGCAGGACCACTACAGTACAGAACAAGACCTAATATACACTCCATGGACACTTCACCATAAACCTACCATACATCTACACTCACTCTCCATTTCTTCACCTCCACTTCTCACGTAGGTTAGAGACTGTTGGTCCACGATAGCTCATCTGTTGCTACTGCTGCCCCCAGGACGCTGCCCCCAGGACGCTGCCCCCAGGACGCTGCTGTCTGGATAGTTTTTAGTTGGTGGCTGATTTTCAGTCAAGCAGTGACACTTGATGGGCTGTGTCTGATTTGCTCACACCAGCATATCACACTCTAACACACCACTACTTCATCAGTGTCACTGCAGTGCTGAGAATGACCCACCACCCAAAACTCTGTGGTGGTCCTGTAATAACATGGTCAGTGTTTTGTATTCAGTCGTGTGAAAATTCCACCTTAAATGGTGCACCTCTTTTTAAATCTTTTTTTAATGCTGAGCTCTTTTTAGTTTGTCTATACGTACGTCTACGTGGGAGTAGGTTTGAATGGCTATGACAGCAGGGGGCGCTCCACACCTCTAAAATCAGCTAAACACAAATGTCACCGGTCACTTTTATTATATTAGTTAAAAAATATCCAAGTCTGTTTCTATTCAGCCTGCTGAGTGGCCACTAGGGGGCAGCAGAAAGAGGGTAAGCTGTTAATTAACTAAACCATACGTGGATGCCCTCATAGTCTCTGATACACTAACATCATGTGTGTTCGATGTGCTCGTATTATTGTTGTACATAAACAGTCCGTCTCTCTTCAATTACATAGTGAAACCCTCCGTATTGGCATCCTGGGTGGGCAGCAGTGTGGAGGGAGCAGAATGTGTGTGAGGGGAGTGCAGTGAGTGGGCGAGTGAGTGAGTGGAAGGCTCATTAGCATTATGTGTTCAGTGGGCTGTGTGAACTACCCCATCCAGTAAAACCAGTATCCTACAGGAGCCAGGGCTGTGATGTATAAGGGTCTGTATGGGGGGTCCACACTTCAGTTCCTCATTCTCAAACAGAACTCATTAGTTTTAATAGCAGAAGTAGTTACTGAGTCATTCACTGTATTTACAGAATAATCACATCATTTACTGAATTATTCTTAGTAGTTACTTAATCATTTATAGTAGTTACTAAATAATTCATAGTAGATATTAAATAATTCATAGTAGATATTAAATAATTCTTTGAAGTTACTGAATAATTCATATACATTAATAAATGATTTATAGCAGATACTGAACAATGTATAATACTGAATAATTTTTAGTATTGAATAACTGATGTTAATTACTGGATAGTATATAATACTGAGTAATTCATACCAGTCACTGAATAATTCATAGTAGTTGGTCAGGAATTCACAGTAGATACTGAATAATTCATACTGGTTATTGAACAGTTCATGGGGGCAGTGTGCTGTTATTACATGTACATGTTGTTATTAATAATAATTAATATTATTATTATAGCTTTGTGTGTTGAGATGTTTAGAAGTGGCTAATCTCTCTTGCTTCCCTCTCTTTATTTTCTCTCTCTTCCTACCTCTCTATCTCTCTCTCTCTCTTTTCTCTCTCTCTTTTCTATCTTTCTATCTCACTCTTCCTACCTCTCTCTCTTTCTCATTCCTCTCTATCTCTCTCTCTGTCTTTTCTCTCTTTTCTCTCTCTCTTTCCATCTCACTCTTCCAACCTCTCTCTCTCTTTCTATCTCTGTCTTTTCTCTCTCTCTTTCTCGCTCTTTCTATCTCTCTCTCACTCTTTTTCTCTCACTCTTTCTGTCTCACTTTCTGTCTCTATCTCTTTTTATCTCTATATCTGTCTCTCTCTTGCTCTATCTCTTTATCTCTCTTTCTCATTCTCTCTCTCTCTCTCCCTCTTACTCTCTCTCTCTCTCTCTCTCTCTCTCTCTCTCTCTCTCTCTCTCTCTCTCTCTCCCTCTATCTCTCTCTTTCTCTCCCTCTCTCTGTTTTTAGGAGATGACCTATCTCTGCATCCCGGCCGCTGATCTTCCTACGCAAAACCTGTGAGTAGCTCATTCGCCACATCTGACTGGGATGTTTTTCCTTCAGTAAAAAAAGGAGCCAAAAACGTTCCCGATCACCCTCTCGTCCGCCAGCGGGCTGTTCTTGTTACTCTGGCAACCTGGGAGAAACCAGAATGCGTGTGGAGAAATGATTAAATAGCAAAGCAATCAATAAATCACCCAAAAGGCACATACTGTACTAATATAAACTGCAACCCGTATATATATATTTATATATATATTCTGCTCCTTGTAGATCAAAAATATGCAGAAACCAGCTGGAGTGCATATAAATGCATTTGAACACGACAGTTGCCGTTTATATTGTGTGAAAGTTTCACAATGAATGGACCAATAGAAATACACCACACCATACCATCAATGTTATTGTTCCAACAGTCTTGGAGGGATCTATCCAATGTGGGTTAGTGTCAGACCAATAGCGGTGGGTTTGTTTGTTAACTTCACCTTTCACATCAACACAGTGTCTATCACGTGTTAACCTCTACATGTCAATGGCTGTAAACAAAGAGAAACTTGAAAATAACTCATGAAAGAATAAAGTTACCAAGCACACCATTGTTTTTCTTGTGAAATTCCCAATTAGTTTGATTTGTCACATGACCCTCTTCCCATTGAAAACACTAAAGTTGGATCCGATGACCAACTTCAAAATGGCCGCCATGGTCACCACCCAACTTGAAAAGTTTTTCACCTCCCATATACCAATGTGCCACAAACAGGAAGTTAATATCACCAACCATTTCCATTATATTAAGGTGTATCCATAAAAATGGCCAACCCTGTATATTTATATATAGTATATATAGGTATATATATAGTATGACTAAGTATATATATATATATATATATATATATAGACACACTCACTGGCCACTTTGCTATCCTTTCTACCCCATGCTGGTGTGAGGTGGAACTACAAAGTGCACCTATATGCACTATACTTAGTGATCAGATTATGAAATTCAAACTTTGCTCTTCAAACATGTAGTCTCTTCACTGATAATATGAATATTTAAATTCAAACAAGTGTGCACATGTGTGTTACTGAGCTAAAATCCAGTGAAATTCCAGGTGATTTGTTGAAACCTGATAATGTCCTAAACAGGTCTAAGCAGTCGTAGCACGAGCCCTTGAAAAATCTGATAAAGACCGTATTACTGGTGCACGTGTGAAGGAACTCAGTGGACAGATTTATGGCTACTCTAAGAGTGGATACTGAATAAACTAGACATTGCAGTTAATTATATGATAATTAATGCTCAGCCAACAGGTTCTACTCATAACACGCTGAGTAGCATATATACCAGAAGTCAGGTTTATTTATATAGTGCTTTCTACAACGATGTTGTCTCAAAGCAGCTTTACAGAGTTTTGACTCTGTCAGACAGTTACAACATATACCCCCCAGTGAGGAAGCCAGAGGCAACAGTGGCAAGAACACCTCCCTCAACTGGAGGAAGAAACCTTGGGAGGAACCAGACTCACAAGGGGAGACCCGTCCTCCTCTGGTCAAACAGTATTTACAGTTTAATAAACTAAACACCAAAGAAAAGATTCTCTGCTTGAAATCTGGATAGCAAAGCTTTAGAAGCTGCACAGGTAGAGGCAGTTTCTGACTGAGGCAGTTTCTGACTGAGGCAGTCTTTATGTTAAGTGGGCGTGAGCTGAAACAATCCCATCCTATCTCAATGCTGGTGCATCTGGATGGTACAGTGATGTAACTGAGGGTGTAGCAGTTGACACAGATGGACAGGAGAGCTGGCTGGTGATGGGTGAGGAGGAGGCCCTGATAGTCCGTCCTCCAACAGCGTTCAACAGACGGGAGGACAGTCATTACCTCAGAAGTCAGCAGTCTGTGACTCTGGACCTGAATGTGGGTCTTTCACTGCCCCCTTGTGGCTCTACAATTGCATTTGTGGGTGAAAATAAAATAATGCTGTGTTAAGTGTTTTAGTACATTATAAACATTGTCTTAAACACTCGAACGAATAGATAACTGCTATTTCACCGACTTTGAACCCTGAAGATTTGAGGTGAACGTTGAGAATTTAGGGTGTTTTCACTCCAGTACTAGTTAGTCCGGTTAAAACGGACTGTGGTTCATTTGGTGTGGTTCGTTTTGGCAGGTGTGAAAACAGTAATCGCACTCGGGTGCGGACCAAAACAACCGCACCGAGACCCTCGAGAGGAGGTGGTCTCGGTCTGGTTCCAAACGAACTCCGGAGCGGTTTGTTTGTGGTGAGAACATGATCCGACCTCGCTCCCACACAGGTATTAGGTGTACTCCACAAGTCTGATATAAACGTCTCCTGCAGCCAGGTGTGCTTTGCATTATGGGACGCAGCAGATGGCGTAAACAGAGAACTGGAGAACTGGAGCAGCTAACAGGGCGAGGACAATGAAGTGAGGTCTCTCTTGGACTAGCAGTGAGGGACGTTGTCTACTTGATGTTTGGAGTGAGCTGGGTGTTCTGCAGGTGGACTGTAGTGCAGGTATATTATCAGATTATTATTACAGCTATGAACAGATGCTGTCTCTGCCGCTGCTCCGTGATACGCTCTACAAGAAGTGTGCAGTAGTTTAGGAAAACCGTGCTCACGTGGTTTGTTGGGGCGCATTTTGAAAACAAACTTAACTGAGGAGGAAGTACTCCAAGTAAACAAACTTATTAACTGATCCGGACCAGAGAAACCAACTAACAGGTGTGAAAACACCCTTAGAGAAGAACCAACCAAATAAAATAATGCTATGTTAAAGATTCTAACACAGGAGTAACAATGTCTGAAACGCTGGACTGAATGCATTACCACTGTTTCACTGACCTTCAACCCTGAAGACTGGCACCCAGACTGCTGGTCATATAGTAACGCTGACCATCAACTCATTTATGGTGAACACTGAGACTTTAGAGATGAACCAGCAGACTCATGCATTTGTATGCACTCCAGCTGGTCTCCGCATACGTTTGATCTGCGAGGAGAAACTCTCGACCACCAAAAGGTTGAAGGTTGAGAGATGTTTTAGAAGAAAGCGTACTATACCAGCAGGAGATGCGAGAAAAGCTACTACAGCTGAGCTAAAGCTAAAAAGCAGAGCGAACATAAGTCTGTACCAATAAAACAGACACAAAATCCAAAGTGGTTTGATTTTAGATACGTTCCCGGCAGGAACGATACCAAGATCACAAAAGTGGTCCACCCAGGGCGAGGCTCAGCTGGTTATGCTGACCCTTGGGAATACTAAAAGGCGGGAATCTTGCCTGCATGACTTCTGGTGGTCGAGGAACTGTGTTCTCGCTGTCCCCTGATGCTTAAGAGGCATTAGCTCGAATGGTAGAGCACTCGCTTATAGGGCTGGGTATCGCCACTGATTTTCCAGATCAATTCGATCCCGATTCCAATTAGATTTGATTCAATTCAATATTGATTCATTTAGGGATATTTCAGTTACAATAATATGTTTTGTTTGAATATTAAGAGATTTTCAGAGAACTAATGTGGTAAATGTACAAGGAACACTCAACCTACCATCACTAAAAACATTAGTGTTTATATGTTTATATACCGTCATGGTTTCTGAATCAAGAATGTAGCCAGACATCTGCTTTCAAGTTCTGGGGCGCCTTCACTTGTGCTCCAGCCATGCTTAACTGATGTGTGCCCCCAGCCAGATCTCGTTGGTGGGGGGGGGGGGGGGGGGGGGGGGGGGGGGGGGGGGGGAGCGGGAATGCTAATTTTAAAGGTCGATCTCAGGTTTATACAAATCGATATCGGATTATTCAAATGAAGATCGATTTAAATCGAAAAATGGATTTTTTAAACACTCCCTGACTCGCTTAGTGTGTGAGAGGTGGCGGGACCATTGCCCACATTCTCCAGTGTGGTCTGTTCCGTGCTCCCTGCCTTTCTGGGGGCAGTCGTGGGCTGGAGGTTAGGGAACCAGCCGTGTGGCCGGAAGGTTGTTGGTTTGAACCCCCACCAACTGATGGGACACGACTGAAGTGCCCTTGAGAAAGTCCCCTAACCGCTCCCTGGGGGCTGTGGATGGGGCTGCCCACTGCTCCGGTGAGCAGGTGTGCTCACTGGCCCCTAGTATGTGTGTATATGTGGGTGTTTCATTGCAGGGACGGATTAAATGCGGGGGTCCTAAGTTCTAGTTGGACGAAATAGCTCTTCTTAACATTTTGGATTGATGACCTCTTGTGTTTATACAAAAAAAAGAAAACCCACCCAGCTAAACAGAAAACTGCAGAGGATGCCACACACACACACATAAACATACACATGCTCACACACACACACACACCACTTCCTCTTGTGGCTCTGTGTGTTCAGGAAGGAAGTTATGAGCTGTGTGTGCTGCTGCTGCTCTGCCTGGTCCCCTCTGCATCTCTATTTATAACCCCCCACCACTCCACCCTCCCCACCCCGCCAACCCCCGAGCCCTCTGTAGACCCCTCCCGGCCGTGTGAAACCCTCGCCACACGGAATCTGAAACTCACTCTCTCTAACAAAGCTGGACGCAGGATACTTTCTCATCCTGATCCTGTCAGGAGGACGAGCGCATCACCCGGCAGCGCTGTCACTCACTCACCCGCCCACCAGCACGACCCGTGTGGGATAATAAGAATATTAATCATTAACAACATACCAGTGTCTCACTCCCGCTCGCAGCGCAGGCCCCTGTGTTAAACCTGTTGCAGCAGGCTGCTGCAGTATGCAAATGAGGCCTCTAACCAATCACAGGTTTTTTTTTATAGCGTGCTGTGAGAATCCTGACCACTCACGGTCATGCTGCGTTAACATGTCGGGGGTAGCTGGTCGGCGGCGAACCAGATGTTTCGAAATTTTCTGTGAAACTGTGACGGGACGGTGGTCAGTGGAATGGTCAACGTATGTGATAGAGAAAATCAGATGCAAGACATCAGTGTAACATACACTAGAGGGCAGTAAACACTAGGGGTGTAGGAAAATATTGAAATATCAAATATCAGGATATTATACACATTTCTGTCAGACAGTGAACCATTGTGTGTTGTGTTTAAACCTCTGACCACTAGATGGCAGTGTTGTAATCCCTTATTTAGCTCCACTCCAACATTAACAAGCAGCACAAGGACGCAATGCTATTGTAAGTATTGGTAAACCTGTTCATATAATGGTGTGTTTTAATATAAGATCTGAAAAATCACAGTATATCACTTTGCTTTCAATATCAAAGTATATCGTGATATATTGAATCGTGAGCGCTGTATCACGATACGTATTGTATCGCCAGGTTCTTGCCGATACACAGCCCTAGTGAGCACACTTGCATGGTGTGATGGGCAGTCCTGTCAACTGTGTCTGGGGAGCAGTTGGAGGTTAGCTGTCTTGCTCAAGGGCACCTCATGGCAACTCAAGGCTCAGGGGATCGAACCGGTGACCTTACCTCCAGCCCACGACTGCGCCCCCAAGAAGACAAGACCCAGGCCTGTCCATGAGAATTGAATCCAGGCCCTGTGAGTTCCCTCGTACCCGCTGCGCCACCATCAGATGGCAAGACAAAATCAAGTGTTAATACGACAAGAAAGAGTACAGGGCATCCTCCTTCCTGATTCCACCTTAAATAAACACCAGAAGTGTCCAGTCATGTGTTGGGCTGGTGTGGCTGAAGGTTTATATTCCAACAAAGCAGGTGATCACGTGATCAGTTAACTGAAAGCTCAGCTGGGTTTGTCAAGTAGAATGAAAACCTGCGTCCACACCGGCCCTTTGCCGAGAAGACTGGACACCCCTGATCTATACTAAAGCTCTCCTCGGATAGTCATCCACCTTCACCAGAGGTGAAACGCTTCATGCTGGCATTGGTTGTGCTCTGGTTGTGCAGGTTGGCGATGTTGTCCGAGGCTTTGAGGTGCACTGTGAGTAAGTTGTGTTTGTCTCGTCATTGTGATTGCAGTGTTATTGCAAGTAGATGTATATTTTGGTCGATTGTCTTTGTTAAGTTCTGCTTACACTGTAAACAATGTTGTTAAAAACAGGAAGTCCAAATATGCATACTTGGTTGCATTATTCTGTAACATCAAGCCAATATTAGAAACTGCAGGAACAGCCAAGGAAAATCCAGCCACCACCAGCAGCAGTGGCCCTATCAGTTGATCAGTGGGACGTTCTGTTGGGTTTCTCCAGGGTTGGGTTTGGTTTCTTTAACTTTTGCTGTCGTCCACAATGATAGAATAATGCCAGAATAAACCAGATGTTCACTGAGATCGACTTCCCATATTAGGAGTTACATATGCTATAAATGTGCCGTTTATAAAAGCTACAGTAAGAACTATTAAAGCTTTCCAAGAACAGCCAAACCACACAAAAACTACTGAACCATAAGAAAAACTACCAAACCTTAAGAAATACAACCAAACCACACCAGAACTACCAAACATTAAAAAAAAACAACCAAACCACACAAGAACTACCAAACATTAAGAACTACCAAGTCTTAAGAACTGGCAAACCACACAAGAACTACCAAACCTTAAGAAAAACAAGCAAACCACACAAGAACTACCAAACCTCAAGAAGAACTACCAAACCTTAAGAACTACCAAACCACACAAGAACTACCAAACCTCAAGAAGAACTACCAAACCTTAAGACCTACCAAACCACACAATAACTACCAAACCTCAAGAAAAACAACTAAACCACACAATAACTACCAAACCTCAAGAACTACCAAACCACACAAGAACTACCAAACCTCAAGAAGAACTACCAAACCTTAAGCACTACCAAACCACACAATAACTACCAAACCTCAAGAAAAACAACTAAACCACACAAGAACAACCAAACCACACAAGAACTACCAAACCTTAAGAAAAACAACCTAACCACACAAGAACTACCAAACCTTAAGAAAAACAACCAAACCACACAAGAACTACCAAACCTTAAGAACTACCAAACCTTAAGAAAAACAACCAAACCACACAAGAACTACCAAACCTTAAGAACTACCAAACCTTAAGAAAAACAACCAAACCACACAAGAACTACCAAACCTTAAGAAAAACAACCAAACCACACAAGAACTACCAAACCTTAAGAACTACCAAACCTTAAGAAAAACAACCAAACCACACAAGAACTACCAAACCTTAAGAACTACCAAATCTTAAGAACTACCAAACCTCAAGAACTACCAAATCTTAAGAACTACCAAACCTTAAGAACTACCAAACCTCAAGAACTACCAAATCTTAAGAACTACCAAATATTAAGAACTACCAAACCTTAAGCACTACCAAACCACACAATAACTACCAAACCTCAAGAAAAACAACTAAACCACACAATAACTACCAAACCTCAAGAAAAACAACTAAACCACACAAGAACAACCAAACCACACAAGAACTACCAAACCTTAAGAACTACCAAACCTTAAAAAAAACAACCAAACCACACAAGAACTACCAAACCTTAAGAAAAACAACCAAACCACACAAGAACTACCAAACCTTAAGAACTACTAAATCTTAAGAAAAGCAACCAAACCACATTATGACTACCAAACCTTAAGAACTACTAAATCTTAAGAAAAGCAACCAAACCACATTATGACTACCAAACCACACAAGAACTACCAAATCTTAAGAACTACCAAACCTCAAGAACTACCAAACCTTAAGAACTACCAAACCTCAAGAACTACCAAATCTTAAGAACTACCAAATCTTAAGAAAAGCAACCAAACCACATTATGACTACCAAACCATACAAGAACTACCAAACATTAAGACCTACCAAATCTTAAGAACTACCAAATCACACAAAAACTACCAAACCTTAAGAAGAACTACAAAACTTGAAGAACTGCCAAACTACACAAAAACCACCAAACCTAATCAGGAACTACCAAACACAATAACAATTATCAACCCTTCCAAGAACTACAAGCAGACTACCAGATGTTCGGTTCTAGAAATGTGTACTGAGTCAGAATTGTGTGCAGTGGAGGGTTACGGGAGTTTAGCGCCTCTAAAAGTTTTATTAAAGATGTTCAGATCAGTTATTATGTTAAATGTTTAATGTTTCTGATCATGCTGCCTGATGCCTGGCACTTATAACAGCTAACAGTTATCTGTACCTGTGTATCCCAGAATGCACCATTTCTATGGCAAGGAGTTGGTGTTCGATTAGAATTTTTTTTCCAAGCTATTTTGGAGCACTTTTATTGGTCCATTCATCATGAAATCTTCACACAATGTAAACAACCATTGGCGTGTTTAAATGATGTAGAAAACTCAA